>JAZGTK010017507.1:0-12247 GCA_036877625.1 Ambastaia sidthimunki
ATATATATATATATATTGAAATAACTTTCAATTTTCAAAACAAATGGGTAGTATCACTATAAAGATAATCACTATGAAAACAAAAAAAAACAATTTATAAAACATGTCAGGGTCTGTGGCTCAATAAAAATAAGATCAAAATCAATCTTTACTTATGTAAATCATAAATGAATAGTAATGCCTGTTTTTGCAGTCACAGAGAACACAATTATCTCCTCACAAAACTGCCTCTGCAAACTCAAATAAAAAAAGGAGATAGAATTACTAGGAGAGAGGGAGAGGCAGATCCAAGAACACCAGTATTGTTTGTCGCAGTGAAAGTAAAGCTCATTTTCCATAAGAAAGGTGGTAGCAGAGAGGGGGCGGGGCTTGACAGATAGATGATACATGGAGTGAAAGAGGTCTGATTTATTTGAAGGAGGGAATGAGAGTTTGATGAGCTCAGGAAACCAACAGCAGACAGAAATTGCACCACATCTTTGTCTTCTACCGCAGCGTCCGAACAAGCTTCACAAAATGACACAATAGATTTAATGAAGCACCTCTGCACACTCTAACTCAATTCTTTTATGGCATAAGAAACACCACAAGTTTTATAGCGGTGCTGTAAAAGGCAGACAAAAAACAAATGGCTGTTGGTAAATTACTGAAGTCCTTTGGGCTGAAACTGGCCACTCAAAGTGAGTTGGGGGGGTTTAGTTTGTCAGACAAACCCCATCAAGAAAAACATGACAGTAACTGTGTCCCCCTCATCACTCTTAAACACACATGAACACAAATGGCTTTCTAATTCCATCAGCTTTAATGTGTGCTGATTGGGTGGCATACCAAAGCCTTTTGGTTGCTTGGTCAAACATCGGTCTATATTCCCATCTTTCTGTTTGAGCAATACTCTCATCAGGACAGAAGCATGCAATAATAGTATAGATTCTATGTTGGGCTCAATTTGCAGCCAAAATTCGCATCATTCCAATGTCCAGGCATTTAGTTAATAGTGCCCAAGTGTTATGCTTACCTTTCAATATTAACAGAACTTTAAAAATGGTATTTAATTTGATAAGTAATGTTTCAGTTATTCTAAACATCTCTGACTTCTAATTGCAGACATTGGGATTCTGGGAGATCTGAGGACAACTAAGACATTGTTGAGCTTTTTTCAGAAACTGTAGATTAGAGACAGTTCTGTGTAAAAGTCTTTGGCACATTAGATGCGCACAGCTCAAGGTAGCTTTGCTGGTAGGTTCTTGTAAGCGTTTTGAAGAAGTTTTTTTCTGTCTCTCCATGTAATCTCAGACTGATGTTGGTGAGAACAGATCTCTGTGGGCTGTAAGCATCTAATGTGCCTAAGACCTTTGCACTGTAATGTGCTCATATCTTTGGATTTCTCAGGAGACATTTTTGAGAAGCAAACTTGTTCCATTTAATCACCATTTATTCTTATCTCATACAGAAAAAACATTTATTATTAAAAAAAAACAATTTATTTAATCTCCTTTATACTTTTTCTTTTATTACAAGGTTCCACACATGGAAGAAGTCTTATCCTCACAGGGTAGGACCATGGAATTGAGTTAACATGTTTAAGCATGTTGGGGGCTTCACTTGACCCCCTACCAGCCTGATTACCTAGAGTGGAGGGTCACAACAAAACAAGCACCTTCCCTTATCAGTGATCAGAACCATATCCAAACACATACTCACTGTGACTACATGAAGCAACAAACACAATCCCACTGTATCAACAATGAAAGACTGTTAGTCAGACACACCTCTGTACTATAAAAATAGTTGCTCATTCGAATATCAAAGAGATGCATGATGGTGTCTTTAATGCGACTAATTGATCAAGTGTCTCTTTAGTTTGCAGTTGCTAAGATGCACTTGAAAGAACAGTGACGCTCATGAACAGAATAACATATGCACGTAAATGGCCTAAACAAATAGATTTTCTTTGACAAGACCCATGACAAGGCTGTTTGCACGTGTGTGTAACTGGCTGTTAATTGATGCACACTGTCTTTTATTTCATAATTTAAGAGCCTCCGTCATTATTGTGCCATTCCGAGCACAGAGTGCATCTCCCCTGCCATAAACAAACAAAATGTGCACCTTGAAAAGCCTTATTTTATCATGCTGACAAGCTGTGCATGCACGTGCATTGGGTATTGATATACATATTTACAGAGTGTTTACACATAAATAATTCATGAAGTTTAAACGGATGTACGTGGGAATCTGTCCGAGTTTAAATGATAGGGAATTCACAGATTTAATTTGCACCCACCCACACCTGATTCTACAGAGAGCTTTCATTGGACAAACCGCTCGTTGTTGTTTCATTTGTGCGCATTGATATGCAACAGATGCTCTGTTTTGTTTGCGTTTCCAGCCAGGGGTACGTTTTATCCGTAATCGAGACGGGAGTGTGCATATGTGTGTGTGTTCATGGTGAAGCAGACGTTCAGACGAGAGCTTCCGGGATGGATGGCAGAGACCTCCCGATTTGACCTCGCCAGGTGAGCACCTGTGTAACTGACAGCAACTCTAACAAGTCAATTATAGTCCTGCGTCAGAAAATGTCATGGTGGTGGTTGTTCCAGACCTGAACGTAAACCGCGGCACATCAATATGCACTTGACATTCAGCTGATCTGTCGCAGATTCTGCGAGAGTGAGAGACACAGCTTTCCCTCTGAGAAAATGCCATGAACGCATTGCTACAGCAGCACGCAATTGATCTGCGGCTAAACAACCACATCTCGGTAAACAAACACAAACAAACAATTTAGAGAGAGAAGACTCACTGCTCAAACTCTTTCTTCTCTGGAGAAAAGAGAAGAGAAAGAAATAGAGGAAAGGAAATGTGGGGAATAGATGCGGCTGACTCTACCGTTAAGAGGATTTTGGTGGTTGGCTGTGGGGAAGGTATGAGAAGAGATATTTGGGGAGAATTACCCTGGAATATTAAAGCGTTGACACTTACAGCCGACACAACCAGAAACCAACACACACCTTTAAGAAGCTTAGTGACTGCAGAAGATCAACACACACAAACACAAACGCTCTAAAACATCTCACACCAACTGCACACTGTTTGCCATGTAGATACATCAGTGGAAAGATATGAGGACAGAGAACAAAAACTCTTGCCATTTTATAGCAGCCCTGATGTGTTATTTTATGTGGTCCATACATCGTGCCCCACTGAGACAACACAGTCCAACAGGAATATGCCTCTGAATCCAGAGGGCGTAAGACAAATCTTTTAACGTGTCAGAATGGGACTGTTGTCCTTGTGTGGAACCAAACACGCCCTCTCTTCTCACTTATCTTGATCCAAGGCACGAAGTAGGAAACACTGCACGTTATTTGTGACAGGAACCAAAGCTAGCAATAAAAGACTTTATTCATACTGCACTTGAAGGACCTACTGCCAAACATGTGTGCCGTGAGTCTCTCTTTGCGGCAGGGAGCTTTGAACAACATCCGCCTGTGTTTTGTTATCAATGACTGTATTCATGCTGACTATAGGGCTCAGTGTACCAACTACCGTTGACATGCGCACACACACACACACTAGGAGCATTCAGTGATGCAGTGTGTTTGGCTGCTCTGGAGGGAGTGGACTGGAATAGATAAGAAAACCATAAAAAGGCCAATTTTCAACCATGTTTACCAAGCAGGTCAAGGATCCTGTTTGTTTGTGAAAAAGGTCACTCATCTGTTGCAGTGTGGACATACACACACGAACAGTGCCGTCTGTGTCATTGAGTGTTTGGAAAAGATATATTAGTCTTTATCTCTAATCGTTATCAGCTTCACAGTTTGTCCAAAACCTAAGTGGTCTCAATAACAGAACAGAATAAAAGCACATGAAATCTTTTCTCACCTCTCTAGCTATGCTGAATATCTAAAGGGAGTCTCTGAATCTGACACCTTAGAAACTCAACTGCTAATAGGTTTCCAAACCAAAAGAAAGGTCACATCTGACAAACTTTGGTTTCTTTGCAGTCTCAGCAATCTTAAACGGTGATCAATCAATCTGTCATAGTCTGAAGGTGTTCCAACAGAAAAAGAACTGTTTTAATCTTCCCCTCTCTCCTTTGATTAGCATTAGCGCTTTGTTTACTAAGCTAAAAAAGTGGTTGACAAGTGGAAAGGCACCTATTATGCATTCATTAGCACTCAGGCCACTGGAAAGTGGAATTTCCTGTACATACACCTTGTCACTAACTATTTGTTAGCAAAACATGGGAGTCATACACCACATCCTAATTGAAATGTAACAATTTTTCCACATTTTGGAAATAATTACCTGATTTTACCTGGGAAAAAAATTGAATCCTTCCAAAATTACACATTCATTTTTTTTCCAACAAGGTTGAAGAGAGAATATGGAATAAAGGTATATGGACACATTTCAACAAAGATGTAATTCTGTATTTGTACTGTCTGAGCTGGGACTACAACATCTTATGAGTTTAGTTTCTGAGTTTGATTCTTATTTGTTTTGAACAACCCAATGCCAGTCTCTTGGTGGAGGTAATATTAAAAAACAACAGAACAATGCACAGGGAACGCTTAGGTTTTATGAGACATCTTGGAAAAAATGTCACAGGCACTACAAAACTCTAAGATTGGCCGAAAAAGATGCACTCTCTCTTTCCTCAGCGATAGATGTGAAGCTTATTAAAATGGCAATGAAACTGTGGCTGATTCTTAATACACACTTTATAATTTGATTGGTGTTGCCATGGTGAATGCCGGGCAACCTGGGAGCAATCTTCAAAACTAAATTTCCCTTTTAGCAATTAAAGCTAAATATATTCCAACACACATGCACACACAACCAGCACAAACATCATGGGCTATCCCCTCACCCTCTCAATTCTTGATAAACGCCGGCACAGAGCAAAAGCAGAGCTGGTATTTTTAAAGGTCTTTCTAACAGTTTCATCTCCTGCTGAATGTGATTATCTGTAATTAGCTTATGCAGATTGCTCTGCGGCCGAATGCAGATGTTTAGATGAGGTAGGGTGGCAGCTGAGACTGAGGTGTTAGACTGGGAGTTATTAGATTACAAAATGACCCATCTGGGTCATATTCTTATATCAACAAGATTTAACATTGGGATCTTAAAAAGGGTCGCCACAGGTGTTGCAGGCTAGTGTAGGACACACTGACAGAGCAACAGAATTTCTAAGGGCTCCACTCTGAATCCCCTTAACTATTTTTAAAGTCAAAAAACTGAACAGACTACAGGTTATGAAATAACACTTTTACTAAGCTACTTTTAGTTTAATACAAGGCAGTTTCATGGCTGTTGTGTACAGATTAAATATAAAATGATATATAATAATTTATATAACTATTATAAAATAAATAGTTATTATGACCCTAAATCTGATTGGATAAGCTATGTTTACAGCAGGTGACACACCTGGCATAGCACATTCTGTGATAATTTCCACCATTCCTATGTTGCCTAGCAACCACAAACAGCCTACTCACTTCCTCTAATGTCAGTGCGGTTGCTGTTTCGATTCGTCATTGTGACCTTTGACCCTTCCCATTGCATAGTCTGAACCAGTGGTCTGATGTTTTTCCTGGCAGCTCAATGGAGCAGGAAAGACATTGGTGATAATGGGCCCAGTTGGACTCTGTACTGGTCCACACTGGTCACAGGCCAGTGCATTTAACTGCCTCTCTGACTCATCACCTATGGAGGGTTTACACAGCAAGCACTGAAAAGAGCTAGAGCGGACCATGTGGGTAACAACCGTGGATGCCAAAAAGGGTGATTATGTATAAAAACAGCCTGTTTGGGAACCGACCACCACATATGGATGCTTGAGTTGATGTCAATGTGATTTAACGTTCTAGCTAGCTAGCAAGGTTTAGATACGTCCTGAATGACATCACTGTCTCTATCTGAATCTATTTTACCATGAGCTTCCAATCAAAACAGACCATTTTCCCTGCAGGGTGGCACAGACAGTCTCCATTAGAAAAAACTACTTTGTCAAGTTAAGTAGTAGTTCTAGCCCTTCCCTGGAAACTCAAATGGCGCAAAGTGATTTGTGTGTGTGAGGCTGTGACTGGGCTGAGAGATAACAGAGACAGAAAGAGAGAGACCTACTCTTCTGCTGACTACAGAGTGTCACAGTATGGCCTGGTTTTCTCAGGACAGGAAATGAGGTTGAGAGGGGATCGCACAGTTCTGGATTCATGGCAAATTTCACTTCTGTCTTCCTCCAGTGCTGATAGCACCACAAAATGAAGTGCTTCCTGACAGTCTGTGGGCCTGGGATGTCTGGGCATCTAGACAGAGGGGACTGTGCCCAAGAACAGAAGCTACTGTATGATGTGGATTTGGGACTGGGGGTGAATTATCCTCAAAACTTTCTCATAGTGAAAAACGGAAATTGGAGGAGTTTTAAAACTTAAAAGACAGTTATCATATCATAACTTTTTACTGGCACACAACCGGGGTCAATGAAATTTGTTCAAGCAATTTCCCAAGCAAGTTACCTTAAAATAAAAAGTTTCCTTAAAAATCTGGGGGTAAAGAAACAGTTTACCTAAACATAAAACACCTGTCAAAGAAAAGTGTGAGGATTCTTTAAAAATGTACCATTTGATTTCAACACAGCAAAAAAATAAATAAAAAAGTAACAGAATAAGGATTTTAACTAAAACCTCTAAACATCAGGTTGACCTATGGACCCTTCTTACCTGATAAGAAGGTCAATGTCTATGACCAATGAGTCTTCAGTATTAAAGGTCACTCAGCTTAAACAGGAGGCATGGGAACCTGAAGTGAAACAAACAGAAGGCAAAAGAACAAAATCTTAGTACATCGATCTGGAGCGAGACATTGCAGATGAAAGCAACTGTAGGGTATGTTTTAACATTACAAATGCTCTAGTTCTCCATTCATTGGACTAGTACAGAATAATTCACTCTCTTAGTAAAGAGAGATAAAAGAGAACAGGGGCGCTTGGGGAAAGAACAGAGAAAATCCAATTGAGAAAATAAGAGAGTGCTGAAAAAATGTCTGAGGTGAGAGTAAAATATTAAACATGACCCTGTCGTTTACTTTTACTTTAAACCTCAATTAAGACTAATTGCATTTTTAATGAGGGCGACATTTTTCAGCCCTAATGAGAGCTGGAGAGGTGCTCAAGAGTGTTTGCTGTTGGAAACCTCATATATCTCCACTTTCTAAAAGGATTGCGCTTCCTCGCTCGCTCTTGCCAAGCAATGTTTGTTTAAAACTCCAAACCTGGAATGTTTTAAGGGCATTAGCAATGGCTTTTAAAGAAACCAAACACTCTGTAATAGATCTCAGTGGATAGTCTGTGAGTTGGTGTAGGGAGATTTTCTATATGTGAATGTGGAAAGAGCAAACCAGCAAAAGCAACAGACAGAACCAGCATTAGGAGTTAAACTGCTTAAATAGGGAACATGAGATGTTGAAATGTAATCGCCAGTCCAGGTGATAATCGTTTCTCACAGCTCGGGCATAATTACTCACATCAGAGGGCCATACGATCCAGTCCACAGAGAGGAACCCCACATGGGTATTAGGCTGGAACACAAGAAAACAGACCATAGATATGAGTGTTAGTGAAACATACTGCAGTGACAAGTTACACATTCAATTTATAACTGGAGAGAAGACAAGTAGCTCTGTGTGTGTGTGTGTGTGTGTGTGTGACAGAGATGTGCAGACATGCACAATGAGCAGGAAAAGTATTTGGGCACATAAAAATGTATGAATGTTTTTGCACTATATAATAAAACATCAAACCAAGTCGCTTGATGTTGTTAAAAAATCAGGCTTAAAGTTACAACATTATTCAAATAAATGTATTACTCCATTTGTGTCAATGAAAGTGAAACAAATAAATAACTAATTGAAGCTAGTTCTGAGAGATGCTCTTACATCATTTTATTTCAGAAGCCCTTTGATATTTTGGGATAGATCTTTAAATGTCAGATGGTGTCCAGATACCTTATCAGGGCCATTGGAGTACTTCTTCATTCCAAATGTGCATCATCAAGTTTGTCTCATATATTTATCCGAAACATCCCTATGAGAAATAAAAATAGAAAGTAAATGAGACAATTGTTAACATGCAATAAGACCTATAACAATATTTTGATATTTTTGATATCATAGCTCAGATAATTTGATCTTGGAAGAATTTGATGATAGATGTTTGAGCTGATTTTTAAATCACTTGACTTTAGATGACAGACAACTAAAACTGATCAACCTAAAAACAGTCTCTAAAACTACACAATCTTATTCATAATTCTCAGGAGAACAATATAAACAAAAGAATTAAGCAGAAATCTTCATTTGCTTTCCACTGTAATTTATTTTGTCCAGAAGAATCAACTGGGATACAAACAACATTTCATCTGTGATATTTTCTTTTCTATGAGAGAAGAAATGCAGGAGTTCTTGGTTTTTCTGTAACGGAACTGCAGTTTTTCTGAATGATTTGTCAGAGTGTTTAGACAGAAACAGATTCACGTGTGCGGACACCCGAGTTCAGTAAACTTCCCTGTGAGTTACAGCGACATATGGGCCATCTCCAGGGATCCAGGATAAGCTGTGTCCCAATACATCCTACTCAGACCTGCTAACTGAAACATACACGATGACAGCAGGAGAGACGGCTGGTGTCGGTACGAGAGAGAGACAGATTAAAGAACACGAGCGACTCTGAGTGTCGCCATGGTGGGTGTCATGTTGTTTACATTCATCCAGACACAGTTCTGTGTGTTCCCACCACTCTTATCCCACAACAACAAGATGGAGGTGTTCTGTGTAACTGGTAGATGTTCCACAATGTTTCACTTCAACTGTCCAATTGTTTATAAAAGGGATTTTTATCTTCTCAGAACAATGGTTGTGTTTTTGCCTCTTTGAGAGGGTTGTCAAAAGAAGAGCTCAAAAATACATTCAGGTAAATAGTTTACTGTAAATATTTACTCAGTAAATAGTCCACTTGAATGCCGACAACAGTAAAATTGTGGTTAAGAAACATTTATTTGAAATATTTGTTTCCAGTCTATTTTAGCTTATTTTAGGTAGTTTGGGTTTTGTTGAATGTCTTTCATTTTGCCAGGTTAAACATTTTCACTTTTTCAACTGTAGTTTGTATGTAATGTTGCTGTTTGAGCATAAACAATATCTGCAAAGTTACATCACTCAAAGTTCACTGCAAAGAGAGATATTCTCTTTATCCAAAATCCCATTGTACGGACTACAATGAATCTTCCTGGGTTTGTGATGTCATGACACCCATAATTAAATAAATTAAGTGATTAAAAATGTTAATTCTGTGACATTTCCTAACCAATCTTAGCCCACTGTGTAATTCTGGTTTTTCAGGTTATGGGGCTGGTTGAATGCTAAACAGAAACACATTATACTTTGCTTTACATAAACCAGTAAAGACCATAAAGGTGTATGTTATAATGTTAATACATACAGTGGAATAGTTCACACTATCTTGCAGTGTTCTCAAAAACCACTTACACTTTATACAAACTGAAACTGCTTTCAAAAATGATTTTGCATTTCAGGATTCTCTACCAATTTTTCCATACTGCGTTCCAACATGATCTCACCACGCTGTTCTCTAGGAAGAACTGGAGACTTGAGAGGGCCAATATTCCTGGCTCTTTCTGGAGCCAATCAGGAGTGAGGTCTGACCTGCCTTGTTGTGCGGGAAGTTGCCATAGAAACTGTTTGTTACAAGTTGGCAATTGCCATCACAGATATTCCTTAGGACCCCAATACATCCCCTCCTAACAATCCCAAATCCTGTATCTTCCCTGCATTAAAAAAAATGGGGGTCAAGTGTATCTGTACCCATTTTAACTGGATAGGATTTTAATTTACACTCCCCAAAAAACCAGATTAATCCGGTAAGTGCATAATAGGCAGAGACTCACGCCGTCTGGCTGCCACCCGGCAACTTGTCAACAGCATCCGTTGCCACGACGACTCCATCTTCTGCTTGCCTCTCTTTGCGGTCTGAACTACGCTTAACTGGTAGAAGGCTTTTTTTTACTTTATTTTGCATATTTAAATATTTATTTTTTTCGTTATCATGAGGCACCACAAATACAACACATGTAGGTAATCTAGACTGTAAATTACGTGTGGCGGAAAATCCTTTTTCTGCATTTTCTCTCTAAATAGCTGTGTGAAGTATGTAAGCGATCTTCCAGTGGTATAAATTGCGAGTTTTCTGAGGGCTGCTCAAGCGCTCTGTATCTGTGAGGAACAGATCTAAATGGCTTTCCTTTTTAAATCACTCTGCTTGGACACTTCAGTGGTTTTGGATTAGACTTCAACTTCCCTAATGCAAAACCATTTAAATACTAGCACATGTCTACGCAGCCTATTTACACTGTCACTGGCAGTTGAAGAAATTCCAAGTGTTTTTTGCAAGAAAATTTCCTCTCTGGAAATGAACGCCTTTTTGACAGTAATTGTGAGATCCAAGTACAGGAGTGCGCTGAGAGAATGCTCCCTAGATAGCAGTAATGGTGCAAAAACAAAGCAATTAGCTGTAGGCTCCAGTTAGCGTAGCGATGCTGTAGTTGTACTGTAGCTCGAGTAATGCAGTCACCCGACAGTGTGAAGCAGAGTTGACTGCTGTGAAAATAATGCCCACTCAGCTAGAGGATTTCCAGTTATGTGCACACTTAAAAGTTTTATTGCGGCCTTTAGTCCATGTCTGTTAGCTTTACAGCCTATATGCTAGATTTATATGCTAGTGTACAAATAAAAAAATGGAACTAAATAATAATGAATATAAGGAGGGGGCTGGTTTTGCTGAAGTAACGTAACGAAAGTATGTAGCGAAAAATAAAGACTACAGGCAGGGCCATTGAGGGGCTGAAGAATAAGGGCAGGACAAAAATTTAAAAGCAGGCCCCAGCCCCTATACTCAGCAGTGTAAAGACATGTTTATTTGGTCTCTCCAAGTCCCAAGCCAATTGCTGTGTTACAATTCATCTACTTATACTATGTACTAATAGTACTCTTTATATACATTTGTGTATATAAAGTATATACATATAAAAGTATATACATTTTATGGTATTAGACAAGTAGTTGCAGTTGCAGAGTTATTAATAGTTATTAGAATGTCTAAAGTGGACTATCAAAATAAAGTGTTACCTTTTGGATTTCTAAATCAGTATGTTTCTGTCAATATGTCCCAGCTTTTAAAAAGCATGAAGGAGACTGTCTAAATAATTTTTAGCTTTAGCTTAGCAAATACAAGCAAAAACAAACAGCCAGTAACATGGAAGGGTTACCACATCAAAAATGAGGGACAGGGGAGGGGGGAAAGTAAGCTAAGTGATTGAGCGCATGAATCAGATGAGAACAAACCAGATGAGATCTGTCCTGATTTCTGAATGCAGGTCAATTTGTTCCTGTTTCTTTGCATTTAGAGTGAATAGAGAAACCTGCTTCTGTGACTCTTTTGCAATCAACTTACAAATTCCCTCACAAATAACATCAACCTTGATGAAAGCGCCAGATGTGATGAAAGTGTGCCTGATTTAGATGGAGACAGTTGTAAGTGTAGAATATAGACATCACGTTGCCATTTCTTCTTCCTGAGCTCAAGACCGTCGCAAATAACCGATAACCCTCCATCTAAATCAACACTATGTTTGCCAAATACTCTCTCAGGGTTTTACAGGCCTGGCCGTGACCTTCGGGCTGCTTTGTGTGAACCTGTGTCACAAGACCCCTGGCATGCAGCCTGGCCACAGGAAGCAAAAAACACAACAACCCTCAGCCACTCCTGGAATGCAGGCTAACCTCAAGAGACAAAGGGAATATTGTATTCCTGAAAGCCCTAATAGAGAGAGAAGCAAAACTGTGCCAGAATTTTCTCTCTCTCTTTCTTTCCCAAGCTCTAATTCAGTTTTGCTTTCTGGCTATTCCTCTCTTCACAATATGTTTGGGTCAAGAGTGGGTATGGCAGAGAACTGCAGCCAGAAGGGAAACAGCTGCTCCGGTGTCTGCAAGCACCATTACGCTGATACGAAGACAGGAAATGGAATTTATACCAGCCAGATGCAACTGTGCTTTAATAGGGCTGAGGCAGGCATCTTAATACTCTGCCTGTGACCTTCATGGGGAATAACTTTTCAGGGTTGTGGTATCAGTGATACCGTCGTCAGCACCGGTTTACACCCCC
>JAZGTK010017508.1:0-12247 GCA_036877625.1 Ambastaia sidthimunki
TTTGGTGTTTTACGGGAGGGGAGGGGTGGAGCAGCTTTATATACTGTCCCATCAGTGCTGTGAAATCATTCAGTGTAATGTGTAAAACACACATTGGATCTCCAGCAGATGTGTTGAGTTGAGTGAAGGGAACAGCCTCTGCACACAGTGAAGGTGAGAGCTGAACACTGTGTGTTAAGTGCTGTTGAAGTGATGGGTGCTCTGGCTCATTCATCACTGATAAGTGGCAGCTGGTGTCGACTCTGGCTGGGACGGGGCTTGTGCTAAACCTCCTCACTGTGGAAACGCAGAGGGCTTTACCTGCTGCTAATCCACTTAGTCAAAGACAAAGCTGTTTAATCCACCCGTCCCACCCTCAGACTCTTCCTCTGCTCTGTGACGGACAGACTAAAGCCCTCTGATGTGACAATAATAAGACAGAACAAGCTTTCTCTACATATCTGATTCTGAAAGAGGGTTAAACAGAAATCTTTCTCTCTGTTGTGCTGATTTAATGGGCTGCGGTAGATTTTGTGTATTGATTCATGGGATTTTTGGATACATTCTGGTTGTGCGTGTGTTTCTGAAGCTGGGAGAGCATTGCGCTAGCAGGGTAAAAAGTTGTGGGTTCGATTCTAAGGGAACGCACATACTGATAAAATGTATAGATTAAATGCCCTGTAAGTAACTTTGAATAAAAGCTGCCAGAATGTAAATGTAATGTAAAAGTACGTATATGTGTGTCTTTGGAAACACGAAAACAAAAGTCTAACATAAATTGCCCATGATATGCTTATCAACATGTTAAATAACCATCTGATAAAGTATTGATGAATTATTGAATTTGATGAATTAATTATGAGTCAACTGTATTAATTTGTTTCTGATCAGGCATTATAAACAGCTACTCTTTGGGGTCCAGTGGGGAGATTGGATTCTGCGAGGGGACTAAAACTCGCACAGCACCAGGACAGCTTTGAGAAATGGAGGTGAGGTGGCATGCTTGAAGAGCAGAGGTTTATACACACTTATACGATTAGTGTTCTGATCGTTGGGATTATATAAACTCTATTAGATGGACAGGCTCCTAAAATACGGCTTTCTGAAAATTAAACTGTTGATCGTTTTATGAGGGAGGTCTCTTGAAGGACCTTATCTTGAAGAAAACAACACTCAATAAAACTGAAGGACATATTTTACTGTTCCATCTATAGTGTTCATCTCAATGAAATGATCACAGATCTAATCAAATATATCACGGTCATAAATAAGGCACGTGACATGGCAAAGTTTAAAGTCTTATCAGTCTCACAAGCCTGTTTTTGAACTAAACTTGAGTTGTTTTTTCAGCTTTACTTTCCTGGACAGGAGAAATAAGATAAATGATGTATTGAAATAATGCATTTGGTCAGAACAGCTTACAGCAGCTGTGAGAAATCTCATATTGTGTGCTAATATAATTAGTCTGGCATTACTGAAATATTAGATTCATTATCAGCTAAGTATTTTGCTGAAACACTGTGTTACTCTGCGGCTTATGCTTAGCAGACAGGAAGAAGTGTTGTGTTGCCTTCAGAGAATTGATCATGAAGTCATGGGGGAGTAAGAGGATCCATTTATCCGAGATCTCGGCCTCCATTAGGTGCTCTGAATTAATGAGCATAAGAGAGAGCTCATCCAGTCTGAGATAAAGCACAATTATTTGTTGTAGAGAGAAAAACTCTGAGGTCTTTAAGTTTGGGAGTTGGGAGATCAGGTTCACTGGTTTTAAAGCTTTTAGATTTCAGTTTGCACGTATAATTGAGAAAAGAGCATTAGCACACAAAAAGCTTCCCAAGACACAAAAAGCAAGCTTAAATCAGCCATGAACAGCAATTAAATCATGCTAATAGTGAGTCCTGGGAAAACAGCGGACCTCAGCTTAGTGTCCTGACAGCAGAGGAGAGAGAAGCAGGAAGAAATCCTTTATCCCCGGATACACACACTGAATATTGAGTTGTAGCAGGAAAATCGGCTCTTCTGCTTGTGGTTTCTGAGCTGTGAGAATCTGCCAAATAAAACACACTTGTAATGTATCAGGGAGGCATTGAACACAGAGACAGCACAGCAGGGTGAATTTACAATGACACGGGCAAGTCCAGATAGAATCTGCAGACATTTGACACATTTTCTATGTAAATTTTGAGGATAAAACTGTGTAATATGGAGCAGAAAACACAATCAACATGTTTTTAACACTTACATGCAAATGAAAGAGGACGTGTAGAACTTAATAAATGACAATAATGAATGACAATAAATGACGGTGATATCACATGTTCCCTTTGCCATTTGTCACCAGAAGCAGGTGCTTTTTTCTCTCTTTCTTCTTTTGCTGGCATCAGTCTTCGAGTGACACGACCCCCTCGACCTCATTTCTCAACCGGGTCACTCTGTTCTCTTCATCTCAGAGTTTCTATTGACGTGATGTGAAGTGTCAAGCTATTCATTTTATGTTGTGTGCATTGAGCTGCTGTGATGTGTCTCAGCTTTACCCGACAGCATGCGGCATCCAGGAGAAAACAGCAAGCGCTCTGTGATCTAATATTCTTATGGTTATAGTCAGAACAGAAGAATTCTGTCTCCCACACTCCTGTAACTGAGCTGTGTGTTTCTCTGTCTGCTCTCACTGGACTCAGTGCTGCACTCTTATAATACTGTCCTGCAGGCAACGCAGATTTAATGACACTTGAGAACATTGTCCGGTCATGACAGAGAAATATATGCCATAAATTTATACTCGGAGATCTGAGTCTTTATATAAACAGCACAGCGCAGCTCATAGATAAACAAGTGTACGTGACTTGTGTTTGACTGGACAAGTTTCGGGTAATGAGACAAAAACCAAAAGGCAAGTTTTAGGAAACTTTGAAAAAGCTGAACTTTATGTTTTTACTGAGCAGAATGATACAAGTGGTTCTGTTTGGCATTGATTTAAAATTAGGCTAGATTACAGACTGAAACTGGGTCACACACTGCTGTTGTGTACATAGTAATAAGGTTGTCAACCTTAATGCTAAATTTGTTAAAATGTATTTTCTTTAGAAGGTGATTCAACACGTTATTGATAATTTGTCATTTATTATGTTGCTTTACTATAAGCCTGGTTAGATTTCACAGAATGTGTCTCTATCTGTCACAGCAGAGTTTTCATTTCATCAAATTAAATATTACGTGGACACTGGCCAAGGTCTGTATGGTATAATCTGGATAAGACAGACCATCATAAATAAATCTGTGTTGTTTTCTATGATAGCCTGTCTGCCTCTTTCAGAAGAGAGTGAGTGTCATTTTAATAACGCTATAAAGAAAAATGTAAAGCTTTTTCCACACTGATCGTCTGTCATGAGAGAATATAAATGTCATACAGTTTCCTCTCAGCGGCTGCAGTCTTTTAAAACTTTCAGAAGTATTTAACTTCCATCTCTTCCTCTTCCATCTCTTTTTACCTGAATGTCTTCTTGTCCACTGAGAGGCAAAGAGACTGACTAATACATCCCGAGTCTTTCTTAATATGAAATAAATGAGCTGCTTTTAAAAAGCATTTATTTAAAATGATGGTGATAATTATCTCAAATACCTCTTGCTAGACACTAATGGCATTTTGAAAACCATGTTAGAACTTCTGTAACATTCTTTAAGAACTTTTTCACTTCTGAAGGCTGTAATCAATCTTCAGAATGGCTGTCTTATTAGGCGTAGTTTCAGTGTACAGGATTCTCTTGAGTGCTGCTCTTTTTGTCTGCACTGAGCAGAAGATATCACTGAACAGACAGTCTTTCATGAGCTGTTCATATTGATTGTGAACTGTGTTATATTTACTGTCAGAGTCTTTTGAGTTATTAAGCCCTCTGAAGTGTGTGTCAAGTGCTGTTTGTTTGGTAGTGCTTATTTACTTTCCTAACAGTTCATTTATACAGTTCATTGACTTCTGTAAAAGGATGTTTAAAAAGACAAAGGTTCATTCACAGAGGGAATTTTGTCCAACATGATTGTTCCAGAATGTCTTTAATCAGTTTGATCTCTTATAAAAACGATGTTTAGAACTTGTACAGAGAAAACAGGCTGTTTTTTAAGCAGTTGCTTTATTTCATTATTCATGTATATTATTATTATTGCTTCTTTGTTGTAAGCAGTGAATCCTGGTGGCTAGTAATTATAACTAGAGTAGGTATCAGGAATGAAGAGATCAGCTGTCAGATGCAGTGATGGAATATTTTCTGAGGTCTGCTCTGTCGTTTTGCTTTCACATTCATCTTGAGAACGTCAGCTGCAGTTTTGTGTGGAACGGTGAGAAGAAGCGTGACCCTATTTAATGTCCTAGATAGAACACACAGCTTTTTACAGTGCTTGAATCTTTTTTTATTGCTCTCTATTATCCACTCTCAGTTTACAGAACACTGTCCACGACTGCTGTGACCTTCTTAACTGCTGATGGCCCTTGAAAGTTTCTGTATGATCTGAGTAAGATCTCCATGTCCTCATACCTCAGCCTCCTGCTGCCTCTCTCTCTCTCTCTCTCTCTCTCTCTCTCTCTCTCTCTCTCTCGAAATTTTCTAATAAATGATTCACAGCTTTGATACTTTGTGGATCAGGTACAGGCAGGACTGTTTGTCTGCTCTCTGAGCTGCTAAATGAGATTGATCGACCCAGCTGCAAGAGGCCAAAATCTTCTTTCAGCTAATTTATGATCTCTAAGTAAAAGATGGTGATGTCCCAGCCAATCTGGTAATGGTGTATTCTCAGCTCTTACTAAAGTAACCCAGTTCACTCAAAAATTACAATTCTGTAATGATTTTCTCGAAATGTAATTTCAAACCTATTTTACTGGTCATTGGGCAACTTGGCAACCAGATTGTTGCCATAGATACAGATTAATCTGATTTGTGAACAAATCATTCTCATCGATTTTGTTAACTGGATTAACAAATTAATTGAAAAGTTGACAAAGATTGTTCACAAACCGGGTATCACAACAACTTGTGAACTCTCTTGATTGTGAGAGACTCTTGATTTTTAAAATGATCTTGTAATGACTTTAGAAAAATTTGTAATTATCTAATAAGTGATATAAACTAGGTTTATAATGAATTTGTGGAACTTTGTAACCTTATTTTTTACGACCGTTCTGTGACTCTGTTTTTAAGGTGCATTAACCTCAACATTGTCACAGGGGACGAATCTCAAGAGACGCAAAAGAAAGATGAAGAGAGAGAGATGACTTGATCTGAGAGGTTTCAGTGTGGCACTCAGACGAGCGTTCCATCTTAAGATCAAAGCCCACAGAGCTCATCGTAAACTAGATCCCAAGACTCAAGTGCGTCTCTCATCCTGTGGTCCTGACATAACTGCTGCTCTGGACCAGGAAGAACAGACGGCAAAAGGGGCCACAGGGCAGTTTCTCTTTAAACGCACAGCTGCTTTCATTTGACCCAATAAATGTCACTGTTGATCTCGCCGTCGCGTTTCAGAGAACAAAACCTTTAATTCACGCTCTGGTGTTTCGCTCTCATGGGACGTAGCGTCTTATCATAGAAGACACAAGCACAAGTGGGCCAGAAACTCTTGCTGTGTAGTCCTAGTTTCTCAAGGTTATGTATAAAGATAGAACTAGTTTGCCCGTGTGCTGCTGTTGGATGTGGGTTAGTCTTGAGCTAACTAAGCCTGTCATTAGAGACACACTCAAACAGATGGGAGTGTTGTTAATTTAAACCCTGGGGAGTACCGGCTGTGCTTTTCTGTCTGCCCGGTCTCCTATCAGACTGTGTGTGTGTGTTTTCTGCTTGTCTAGCACATCAGCATTACTGCATCGAAACTTAATGAGTGTTCACTTCCTGTTGGCTACGGCCGTGCCACAGCATGCCATCTTCATTTTTGAACAATCTCCCTAACAGAACATTTATGTGTGTAAGTACTCGTGTATGGATGTTATATTATATGTATATGTATTATATGGGTAATGTGTGTAATGGGCTGCAGACACACAAAAACATACAGTTAACGTGTGTGCTGATACAGTCCTGTATAGCTGGGGTTAAACATGGCTTCTCTCTGAAAGGCATCACAGCTACAGTTTTTCTGTTTTTCTGCTTATTTTCAAACATGCCTAAAATCTTAGATCTTCATTTCAGAGGCATTTCTGTTTTTTTGCTGTAAAATTACATTATCAGAATCAGAATAATAGCAATACTGTCAGATAATAGTATCAGAATCAACACCGGAGGAAGACAGCGTCCTATTTTCTTCCGGCTGCTCTATTTTTGCACACCTGGGATGAGACTATAAACTGGCGTTATGTTATCAGCGTGTCTGTCTTTTTTATTCTATCAGTCGCTTTATTTCCTCTTTCAGTTTGACGTTGTTCTTGTATTTGAGCCGTGTTTAGCTAACCAGGTTTAGAGCGGCAGCGTTTCTGACGCACAGGTTTAATCGAGTCGAGTAATTGGCTGTTACTGCAGTGATGCTCCTCCCTCACCTCTGACACATGTGTGGAGCTCGTAACAAAACACGTATGTTTAACAACATATCTTTATGAATTAATTATTGTTTATTAATTTATAGACACACATTTGCTGTAATCACATTGCTGATTTATTCATCCTTTTCACTCGTTCTGACTGCAGTGGCATTCTGTGGCAACCAGCTAGATAAGATTACGCTGGAGAAATATTTCTGCCAGATAATGTTCAATTTATTACAGAAAACGTTCACATTTGCAAGACAAAACACATGTACCACGATCCACAAATATAAGATGCAGTTGCACTGTTTTGAGCAGCTGAAAGTCACTATATGCAGTAAAAGCTAAAGTGATTCAGAACCAGTGGGGTTCACATTGAAATTCAGGCCCTAACCTCAGATGGGAGTAAATGTCTTTTCTGCAGCTGCACCCGACAGTGAACCTCAATTCTGTTTACGTTCTTCAGCTGCCATTACATCCCTGTGCCAGTTGCCATCAGAATAGATCAATTTTACAAGTGTGCAGCATCAGATCAATTGGCTGTCATGTGACGGTTGAGAATGTTGAGTTTAAATCCATCAGTTCACTGGTCCAGCTCTGTATTAACAAAGGTTCAATAACTCTTTCTATCAGAACATTTCAGACATTTATTGAACTGAGCTCACGTTCATTAATGGCACAGAAATACTTTTATTTAAATATTGTTTCTATTTGATTATGATTATATGATTGTTTATTAAATAAATGATAAGTCTGTTGATGGCTTTACTGAAATAGCTGGTTCAAATGAAATGTATAACGAAGTGCATCTCTTGTTTGTATCGTTCTTTAAATTTACTTTCCCAGGGCTGGAAATCATGATTTTGAAATTGTGTGATTTTTCCTTGTTTTCTAGATGTCTGTGGGAACTCTGAAAACGAGAGAGAAGAGGTTGAATACAGTATGAAGTGCGGTAAGAAGAAGAAACACGGCTGTTTAATATTCAAAGCCTCTTTCATAGCAGAGTGACTCGACTCTGAAATGTTTTGCTTCAGTAGATCAAATAATAGAATTACGGGCATGTGAACCTCTGTCTTAATTACAGCTTTCAAAACATGTTAATCAGACCATCAGAGCAGGTCGGCCCGCTGGAAGAAACAGAGAGAAAAACAAGACCTCTCCATCGCATTCATTAAAAGCTCTTAATAATATTGAGCAACTCATCTCCTTTAACTAAATTAACATTTCAGTTGAAAAAAGACACCATTGAGATGTTTGTTTTGCCAGATTCGTAACATGCTCTGATGCAGCCAGAGGAACCCAGGAGAGCACATTGTAGAGTCTACAGTACGATTGTAAGTGCTTGGACAGAAGCGGTTTGTTTTATTACTGTACATGTGTATCCTAGCAACCAGGCCTCTTATGTTTGCACTACATCAGAGACCCTGTACTTATGTCACTATACGTGGACGGAGAGAAACATTTAAAGAGAAAAATAATACATAATAACAGATCGTAGGATGATATTTAGCACGAGATGGATGGACACAAATATATCATTTGTCTGTCAGTTAAATGGCAGCATTTGCTCGTGTATTCTGCCTTTTAGATTTTTTCTCCAGAGAAAAGACTTCAGTTTTGTGACTTGTGTCTCCACAGCAACTGAAAGTCAGTGGTTTGTTTCTCAACCAGCTCGCCTGCAACACCAAAGATGTGGGTTCAATCTCAGAAAACACTTATTGATAAAGTGTTTAATACCCAGAATACTCTGTAAATCACTTTGGATTAAAAAATAACTTGATTTCTCTTTCTCAGGAGAAACATTTGAGACAAAAGTTGATACTTTAGCAAACAGTAGTTGAGAACCTCATTTATTTTACTAAATAATCAGGATCACTTCTTCTTGCTTTGTAAGCAGTTTGCATAATCAACACATAAATAGTAAATAACCTTAAAGTTTTGTATAGAGTTTCGGAGCAAAAGCTGCACTTTCGCTGCACTTCTTTAAAACATGTTTGCTGGAGTTTCTCTTCAGTGATGAGACTGAGGGCTGAACTCACTGTTCTGAAGCTCTCAGCTGTTAAAACACCCAGCACACAGCAGTCCACGCAGATTTCACTTCAAACACTGTCCTTCACAGCTTTCAGGGGATTTGAGGAGAAGTTCGAGTCGGTTGGTTTGCTGTAATTAATTTATTTAGCTTTTTGCCGAGCAGTGCATCTTACCTTAGGATCACCTTCCCCCTGTTTGCCTGGAAGTCTTTGCAGAGGCAGGAATCTCATGTTTAAAATATAAGGCTTCTGTGTTCATACTTCACCCTCAGCTATAATTAAATCCTTAATTATCAAAATGCAGTCGTAAGGAACATCAGGGCAGGGAATTCAAATTGGAGACCCTCTGTATCATCCCAAAGGCCAGGAGAGGATTGTGGGAAATCATCAGGTATGGACTGGGAGAGAAGAGGAAGAGAGTTAAGGATGTTTCTTAGGAATATAATTCACTGTGGTGCTTTTCTTCCTGCTGTCATGAGCTCATGTGATGAATTAACATCTTAATCATTAGTTCCTCTGAAGAAATCACTCCGGATTCTTGCTCAGATCTCACTGTTAACAAGATCCTGTGTGAACTACAGACCAAGTCACCAAATACAGTTTAAGGGTAAATGATTTTTCTTTTCTTTTGCTGGTTTAAGGTCTTTTAATCCTGATAGCATCACTAAATGAAGTGGTGTAAATACATTAATATATATATTCTGTGGAAGGTGCTGGACCATAAAATGTTCGTCCAATCAAATGCAATGATAGAATGTCCTACGTGTC
The DNA here is from genome assembly GCA_036877625.1 of Ambastaia sidthimunki. Classification (NCBI taxonomy): domain Eukaryota; kingdom Metazoa; phylum Chordata; class Actinopteri; order Cypriniformes; family Botiidae; genus Ambastaia; species Ambastaia sidthimunki. The sequence goes on from JAZGTK010017508.1 coordinate 9,277, forward strand.
TATCAAACTGTATGTGTTCATGTATTAGAGGGGGCGTGACTTTGGAGAGCGCTATGAAAGGAAGGGCGGGATCTTATGCTTTCAAAGCTAGCTTGCTATTGGCTTTCTGAAAATGCCTAACCTGCCTTTAACTTACACACAGACCAAAGTCCATCCTGTCCATAGTTATACGCTTTATTCAAAGTCCTGGAAAGCCATAAGATTGCTTTGTGTGAGAGCTTATATTCAAAGTGAAGTTGTCATTTTTCCCTTCCCTTCTGAAATTTTATCCACGTTTCTTAATGAAACATGTTTCAATGCATCACTCCACGTTTAATGTCACTGATGTTTAAATATAGCACAGAGAGTAAGACCTGAGAGTGTCACACAAAGCTATTGTATGACTTTGGAAGGCTCACATAGACCATAAATACTTTAATGGTGTTTATAGTCTTTTTGTATGAACTGAGCTGCTGGGTTACCCTGTTGTGTTCCACTGAAAAGAGTTAGGAAAGATACTGGAGTAAATATGACAAAATTATCATTTTAAACTGTTAAACTTTAATTTCTACACACATATGCAGTTTCTTCATGAGAACGTGATGTAACTTAAATAGAACCTTTGAGATATTTATGAGTAAATGCAGTGAAACGCAGAGTTTGCTGGTTGAGTGTGACAGGAGATCTCAGGAGGTTTGATGATTGGTGAACTGGAGCTCAGAGGAGTGATGTTGACACTAATGCAGTGTGGAGGTGATGCAGAGGTTCACTGCGGATTTGTTGCATTCTTTTAAGTGTCAGCAGTGCTACACCTGCTCCTCCTCATTCACATATTAGAACGCAGCCCTAGCCTCAGGGAGTTTGAGTAAAGTATTGCCCCCGGCTAACTCAAAATCTCTCCTCTATACTTCATTCTTGTCGGCCATCGTGTAAGACCAGATTTTAAATGTGAGGATTAAGCAACTGATATCGACCCACATTTTCTTCAGGCGTCCCTTTATCTCTAAGAGTTTTGAAAGCTGCTTCTCTTATCGCTGAGATCACGTCACAGTTACACATTCCCACGTTCCTGGTCAGCTGATCTGTGATGTCATACGGTCTGCAGCTCAAATCTCTGGGAATTCAGAGGTAAAGAGTTCATGTCCTGAGATAGTCAGATGTGTTGAATGGCTCAGTGGGAAGCCGCTTGTGTATTCTAACTCGGGCGAGTTTGTCTCGCATTGCCAAACTTTTGCCTTGAGGCACAAAGTCTGGTTCTCATTGGTACATGTTTGGTAAAGAACTACCTGACAGAAAAATTCCTGTATTTCTTCCTATGTATGAGCCCAGTATGTGTTTAACACATCTTGTTTTCATATGGATTAAAGAATTATGGATTAATTAGAATGGGGGGCTATACTGTTTATGATTCATAATGTATGTAAAAATAAATGTATTCCTACTGATTTCTTTATGGTTAATATTTTACAACACTTTATTAGCATTGAGATCACTGTGGATTTAATATCAAATAAATATAGCATTATATAAAGATAATGCTGTCTGCTAGTTAGTCTGCTAGATGTTATGATATCTCTACGGCTCATGACAGAAATATGTTTTTTCATCTTTTATGTATGTTTAGGGCTCAGAAATGGTTTCTCAGCTAAAGCTTTAAGGAACAGAGGTGTGGTTACACTAAAACTCATTTGATGTGAGACCAGTAGTGTTTCTCCAGAGATCTGAACAGCCCCTCCAGTCATATCAAACTTCTGAGAGTTCATGAGTTTGTCCACAAAATAAAGTGTTCACCAGTTCACTTGCAATAAGCTCTAAAACTGCAGAAATAAAATGGGTTGTGCAGCTAACAGATAATGCTGTTAAAATTTGTCAGATAAAATCTCTTTTAGTCGCCTCAAAGGAAGATTCCATTCTGTATCAGCAAAGACGACGGCAGCATTTTAACAAGATGACTCAGCTGATGAACTCTCTGTACCTCAGCGAAAGATGTTTCCTCAGCCCGGGGCAACATCCAGAGAGACATGACTGTAGTTACTGCACATGGATCTCTCTCTCTCTCTCTTTAAGGGATGTACAAACCAGGGGCATCCAAAGAATGCAGTTCCCCAATGCAGCATTTTGCAAAATAACAAATGCATAAATAAAAAATAGATATTGATATCATACACAAAGTAAGGGAGTGATAAAAACTTTTCATATTTGTTGGACAGACTCAGTTATACAGGTGTTTATTTCTGAATAAAAAAAGACTCTGGCAGGTTCAAATTGAGGTGACAGAAACATCTTTTATTTTACGCATAACAATGAGCAAATTAATTTCACCTTTGAGAACAACAAGCCCCTGAAGATCAGATGCAAGAGCCAGAGTAACATTTGCTGGCTGAAATGAAGCTTTTGTTATTGGTGAAAACAATGGAGCCCTGATTGAGTTTGAGATGTGAGGACTTCAGAGAGATTGTAATGGACTTCAGAAGGACTCCCTGCTGTCTCATTTGGCCTCATTTAAATGAATGAGTACTGTGTGAATACGGTCACACCTGTACCTCACTGTATTGAGTGACAGACAGATGTGAGTTAGTTAAAAAAACCTTCTTCCACATCCCTCAGTCAAACAGATTGTGACATTGACCATGTTAACTCCTTTGTAAACGTCAAATTTTCTTGTTTCCATTTTATGCTTTATTTGTTGTAATTGTAACATTTTTTAATTTAGCTTTTTAGACTGTTATAATGTCATGTAAATAAAAACTGTATTAAATGAGAAAATCACAACAGAAGTCATTTTAACAGTCTCAGACTTTTGGACAGGACTGTATGTGGATACTTTTATGAGTTTCAATATGTCTTGTTTTATGCAAAACACCTGCCAGCCTTGGGACAGTTTGGAGACAAGGTCACTTCATTGAGTTTGACCCCTGTCAACCAGAGCTTTGAGCTTCATAATGAGATGTCTAGATATTGCATTTGTGGCATCTCTGTACTGTAACTCTCT
>JAZGTK010017509.1:0-12246 GCA_036877625.1 Ambastaia sidthimunki
GGTTCCCCTTGGCCAGGGGGTGATTGTAATTGCATCAGGTAAAAAAATATGTATTTACAATAATGTACATTAACATCCTTTTTTCGCCTTGTACTAATTAGTGTACTTGATAATCAACTGCTCTCCCATAATTAATTAACCTAATTAACAGACATCCTTTTTTTAATAGCCACTTTGATGAGTGCCTTGTTCTGCACCCTCTTCATCTGGCACCTTCGCTCCGCCAAGTTCAGCCGCGTACGAGACGGTCTTTGTTGGTTTCGTCGTAAGAGGGACAGTCTCAGGATGGAGGCGATGGCTTCAGAGAAGTCGCCCCTGCGTCAGGAGTTTCTGGAGGACAGTGAGAGTGAAGACGAGCCCTTCTTTGTGGAGAGACGCTGAATGTTTGAACTGTTGAAGTCTTTCAGCACACCTGTGATTTTTGAAAGGTTAATGTACCGACTTGAGTAACAAGAATGTTTTGGCACTCCAGTTTGTTTTTTCATTCAAAAATAAATGGCACTTTTTCTGCTTATTTTATGTGCACAATGTTTTGGATAAACAGGATCAAATAAAGCATCAAGACTTTTGACAAAGTAATAGTGCTGTCAATCACTTTAGTTGAATTGCACAAAACTGGTTAGATAAATGAATCACACATTATTAATTCCTTTCATTATAAAGCGAGTAGTGTAATTACTTGCTGATCACTAATTATTGTAAAAAATGATTGACTATTAATATCTATTATTTCAACCATGTGATTAATAATTATACAAAAACAGTATGTTCATTTAAAAATCCCTTTAATGCAATTTAAAAAATGATTACCAGTTTGTAACTTGAAACAACGCTAGCGTTTCACATTAAATGTACAGGTATAGTGTTTTAATTTGATTAAACAGGAAAAATATACATTTAATATACCATTGTATCTGGAATCGAACTCTCAATGGGATATAGGTGTGTGTTGTGATATTGGGATCTGATAGTACATCAACAAATTCATTTACAACAAGAATGTGGATTCATTTACTCAAGCGAATATCTTCAGCTAGATCTGGATGCTTTAAGTAAATCAATCAGTTCTCATTGATTGCATTGTGAGGTGACCCGCCGGCGTATTTAATTGGTGACATTTGTTTTCTCACTTAAAAATAGTAGCAGGTATGTTTGGTTTATTATCTGCCGTGTCATTTACTCCCCAGGCTCTTTGCCATTACAGTAAATGTATCAACTGGTGTTGACCAGCCACTGTACATTGTCGCCCCCTATAGGTCAAATCACACTTTCCTTTCTGAAACGTTCACTTGATCGCAGAGGAAGAGAGATGTAACTAATACGTAGTTTTACGTTCTGCTGATTTTACATCAGGATACTTATTTAGTCAATTTAAATTTTGTACACCAACTTGAAGACATTTGGACTTTACATAACATTCAGTCCTCATCAATCCTCTTGAATAACCATCAATCCTCTTGAATTTCTGAGCTGTTGTGAGAACAGTTTAATCATAAGGTCCACCAGACCTTATGATCTTATGATGTCCTGTAAGCTAATCACACCACAAATGGGATAAAACTGCACAAATATTTTAACAAAAACAGTCCCAGAATGCTTTGTGCTAATGCTTGATGCTAGTGTAGAATTTATGGGAGAAAATTTGAAAAAGCAATTTGTCACATATAAATGTGGTTACTTTAGTTATTTTAAATTTAATACATCAAACTTTTTCTTCAAAATTTAGCTGTTCATTTTAAGATTTTAATATTACATTTGACATTTTTTGTGGTCTTGGATTTTTTGGTCTCACTATGCTATTGCTTCTAAGAATTACATACACTTACAGTTCTAAAGATCTAGAAATTCAAACTATTTTTATATTTTCTACCATCTCATGTGTTTATTTAAAAACATTCAAATAAATTTTCACAACAGAACCATATTGAATAATATGGTTTTAAATACCTTTACATGGAGAAAGACCTGTGTCTGTGATATCAGTGTATAGCGAGAATGGATTGTCTTGATGCATCCCACGGAACATGATACTCTTTACAAAAGAGGCACTTTGTCCTAAATCTAAAATGGTTCCAAGCCTAATAATGCCTTCTGGTTTTCTATTGGAAGCCAGACTAGAATACTGTAAATTTGTGACAGCCGTTAATTGGTTATAAGGTATCATTTATCTTGCTGTCTAAGACAAGACACTGTCCAAGACACTCTTCAGACAAGATTCACCATAAAAAAATTATAGCAAACAATGAAATGTGTCAGTTTCCTCTTTTCTTTTTGCAGCTCCAAAGGATACATGCAAAAACAGTTATCTTATCTCCTCTCATGTCAACATAAAATATGAATATGAAACATTGTTAGATATCAGCTCCACTCCAAACAAAAACATTGATCTCTTTATTTTCATGAATTTTAGATACAATTTACCAACACTTTCACACTCTCCCAGACTTTTAGAATATTTATGATCATTGGAGAAAACAATTGTATGCTAAGTATTAATCTTTAAAATAACCAATTAGAATTGAACAATTATACTTCTTGTGGACAGATATCTCCAATTATGAAAAGATACAGCATATGTATATTGCTTTCAACACATTTGCTTTTATTTGAAGTTGAAAATCTGTAGGGACACAATGATATCATCATCATCATCATCATCATCATGCTCATGGGCAGGTGTTACTGAATCAGATTATATCTAACTGACAAAATACATCTTGATATTTTTTTTTTTGCTCAACTTTATAGAAATGCCCATCATATTTTTTAATTCATTAGTTGGGCCTGCAAAACTGTCACTCCCAAACCTTTAGAGACTTCTAGTTCTTCCAAGAACATGGGAACTTTGTAAAGATCGAAATTTCTAAAACTTTTAAAACTTTGAGAACACACTAAAAAAAAAATCCTACATCCGAGAAAGATCTACAACAGAAATGATGCGGAGCGTGAAAGGTCCACAGCGGTCTCAGATGGACAGAGCTGACCACAACAGTTCTTCAGCTGGCAGCTTTAGCGTCTGGACAGGGTCATAAAGTTTGCCAGAGAAGAACTGCTGTAAGTCAGCCAACATTCACTCAAGGTCACACCAACTGCATCCATCCCAACCCTAGAAGAGAAAAATAAGAGTAAATTACTTGTACTGAATAATGTGTGTATGTTTCACTAACAGAAGGGGTCATCGTGGTGTATTGCCTTAGTGACATGCTACACAGCCAACCTGTTATACTAGATTACAGATCACAACTAAACACTGGACCAATCAGCTATGAGCAAACAGACACATCTGTGATGCAACATGATACTACTTAATCATAATGAGGCCTGATATCTTAATGAGGATAACTCTAACTGCATAAAAGGTCACAAAGTGATTGTGTTTTCGCTCATAAGCAAATTCTTGATCATAAAACACAGCTAAATGGTTACACTGATTTGAATGTGATCATTTGCGTCAACCATGGCGCTTATGTTTCACGAATGAGGCCCAATCAGAAAGCCTGTCATTCCTTAGATTCCTAACAAGTCATGCCTATATTCCTCCTGCTTACTGTTGCAAATAGGAATGTTGGCGTCTTCTGTATTAGTAGTTCTCAGCTTGGGCTCAACAATTTACATATAACTTTGCATTGGTTATTACAGCTAAATTAATAGGCTTTTCTTTCAAAGTGGAAGAGAAACAAATTCCATCTTTTGTTATTGACGTCAAAGGCTGTGTCCTATCAAAGACTATGGAATTTTGGCACAAATGTATGTCACTTGGTAGTAGCTAGCCAAAACAGGCAGATTCCAAAAGGAACAACTTGCGTCACAGCCCTACTTTCAAAAAACAAAACTATGCAAGGTTAAAAAAATGTTAAATACAGGTTCACTTACAACAAAGACTACTGAGTGCATACATTTCTATTTAGTTTATGTTGTGTTTATCATTTTCTATATTTTTGGGCAGTTTATAGTAATAACACATTTTAATGTTTCATTGTAACTTAATTTTTAAACACTTTAGTTTATCTTTGTACAATGAACAATCTTGGTACTGTGTCGTCAGTTGACGCCCAATGCAGAAGTTCTTGAAGGTTCCTGGATGCACCAAAACCAGCTGAGATCCATCACTCTGTCTCACAAGAATATAAACAAAAAGCACCTTTGTTTTATTCCCAAAAAAAAGTATTGTGTGTGTTTTGTGGTCTGCACAATTAAATCGAAGGTTCTGATTCTCACTCTAAATATACGACAAAGTCATGCTGCTCACATTTCGTGCCATGCCTCCCTCCCCGTGCTGCGTTTGGTAATCATCTACCATTCTTTCACAGTACTGTGCGTCCCTCATTCATTCCACCCTCCCCCATCCAGCAGGCCGCCGCAGACACGCAGACATGAATCAGCAGGCATTGGGGGTAAAGCGTGTCAAAAGCAGAATTTAGACAATCAACCCTCGACCAATCACAACCTAATAAACTGTTGTAATATTAACATATAAGAATGTGCCATTTCATTCTCACACAAACAGCTTCTATAGCAGAATGTCATTTTGCAAAACAGTTGGATATGATTTTAAGGTCTTCCAAAAAAACTATATATGGTCCAAGTATATGGTCCAAATTGTGGCATGTACTCTGTTATAACACAAGGATATTATTAATATTCTCCAAAACATTGGAGTAGATACATCACCTACCACACAGAATGCATGTTAATTTAGAACCTTCTAAACTTGATGGTGGAAGCAAGTCCATCCAAAAGATCTGAACTGTCCCATTCCACCCTGTCACCGGTCGATCTATTGATCTGGTCTGGGTGTACACAAGCTGCAGTGCATGAATGGAAAAATGAAACATTAAGGTCAGCACGCTACAGCTAATGGCTAGCCAACATTGTTAGCAGCGAAGACAGTCTCATCCTTGGTAGTCAAAGCGTTTGCACAGAAGAAACAATTAAACTGCTTGTGCCAACACGATAACTAGACATCCACAACCACGTATTCCTTAAGGTTAAACTCTGACTTGGTCAGTCCTTAAAAGAAATTAGCATTAGCACAAATCTATGAGCAAACAAGAAGTGAGTCAGAAGCAGGGTGGGGAAATTTGCCATCGGTCGTTGACATCTGGGGTCAGAAATAAGGCACTGCAACAGCATTGTGAAGCCTGGGTCTTAACTGAATGTAAAAGGGCAAAGGGAGGCCATTTTAATGCACTGACATCAATGCAGAAATATGTCGGTCTGTGCTTTTTCACTTCATCTATGATAAACACAAGTTCTAAGGTTTTTAAATTAAAGGTTCACACAGATATAATATAGCAAGTGTCTCCTGCGTGACAGCATCATAACTATTACTGAGGGAAGCATGAGACACATTCCTCACCATTTGAATCATCTGTAAAAAGAGGCTCTGGGTTGTCAGTTGGAAACACATTTACTTTCTCCCACTCCTCTAATATGTCAAAGTACAGATTGATCACAACCATTGCGAACTATTTAGATTTGCAAGGTGATAGAATTTATAAACTAACCCCTAGTTTAGCAAGTGAGAAAAAGTCAATGTTTATTGCCCATAATTGCTTACTAACTTTTAATAACTGTCTATTTTAGGATGGCCAATTTGACAGATTCACATAATAAATATTCACATATCGGATATATACAAATGTCATGAATTCATTCATTTATTTCAGCACACAGAACAAGGATTGTTGTAGATACAGCAGTGTAGCACAGCGACGCCCATACTCATATACATTTTATTACTTCAACTCTCAAACGCAATTTTATTATTTAATACAAAATATATTTGCAACAACAATTAAGTATTATTTAACTTATTTTATATTTGACCCTTTTTAAGGCTTGCTTAAAATATGAATCACGCCAGTACACACATTGCAGTGTAAAGGTTATGGTGGTGACGCCACAATATCGTCTTTGTCACTTACAAAATAACGTTTGCACGTCAATCCCCGATTCAGTTGCATTTAATGGGAACGTCCAATGGGCAGCAAACACATTGTAACGTCACATACGGAGCAAATGCTACTGAGATTTTCTCATCAGGACTGAATGAATTACATAAGGATGTTCTTACCCAACCAAATCAGGAAACACAGTTTAGCAGACACGCTGGCATCTTATGCAGCAATAAAAAGAACTGACGTGATTGTACCGAATAATCTCACGTTTGCTAAACGTGTCCCCACTGCGTTGGATTAGACTTTCCTTCAAAGAGAAACTACATAAAAAAATCCTAACTGAGCACTTTAGATATACAGGTTATTTTCAAAGCCGAGTAAAGCTTTTTGTAGCCTGGAAGTTTGGCCAGAATAATGAAATGAAACTTATATAATAACCTACGACCGGCATTCAACATATTCGATAAGAGTCTGATCCTGAAAATAAGATTACCTTATTGTCTTTCATTTCATCGCGAATATGGTGAAAAGTCTTCGTTTCTTTGAGACTTCTGTTTTTTTCCGCCCCACCTAACTCATGCATTGGCTTCGTAGAGAGTAGAGTACTGCCTCGCCTTTCCCCGGAGCTAATAAAGACGATTTAACGAAAACCCAATGGAGGCAGACTACGCATTAGATAAAGAGCGAAGATTAATAATGTTTAAAAGGTTGGTTAAAAAAAGCCTCACCTCCCAAGTATTTCCTTCGGTTTCTCCTCTCACGTTCACCGGCGTCTGCGATCAGCTGGCGGAGGGAGTGACGCGATTTGTAACAGCTGGCCGCTGGATCTCCGACGTCAAGAGTTCGCGATGACGATTGTCTTCCGTAGTTGGTAAATGACTTCAACTTCAGCCAACGTTAAGCCTGAACTACCAAGAAAGGGGGCGGGTCAACATATTGCCAACCAATTAAAACCTCTTCTACTCAGGAACGATTCGTTGTCAGCCAATCACCCGTACGTGTGAAAGTTTTCCTAACACTCCCTAAAGTTCTTATTAAATCTCCAAATAACTTTGCGTTTATGCAAAGAAAGTTTATCCAGCGTTTGTCATCTAAAGGTGGGGTAGTGCATGCTAAGAAAAGTGCCCTTAACTCACGATCGGATGAATGCCAGTTTTTATTTCTTTTATTCAACAAACGCTTACAAAAATATAAATCCTTATAATGCACAGTTTATTATTTGTTTTCGTTTCAATTTTCCTTGCCTCCTTCGTCTTTACATAATGCATTTTTTTGTAATTATGTAATGATTAATAACATTTTCATTCATTACATAATTACATCTTACGTCTTTGTAGTTGTATATTTTCAAAAAAGTACAGCTACATGCTGTTACACAGATGTTTCGTTACAAAATTGTCAATAAAATGTTTGGCTGGCATTTCTCTTCATGGTTCCCCTCTGTAACCTTTACTGCTGTTGCTAAGTTTGGCTGCTCAGTACCATGTTCTACACTCTAACTGATGGCCTTGTTCTAAGTATAGGGTCACTGTCTGAGCCAAAAACAGAATCTTATCTGAGGTCATATCACTTTTGAATAAAATCTGGGAGGAAAATATATATAATTTTAGGCTGACCATATTACTCACCAATGGCAAGTGATGAAAATATTGATTTTGACTTATCTGTGATATTTGTTGTGTGACGATGCCATGCCAAAAGCTTCAGCGAACTAAAATCACAGGGTGTAGACCCATCGTGCAAAATAGCAGATTTGTGAGGCTACATGACACCCAAGAGAGAGAGAGAGAGCGAGAGAGAGAGAGATAGAGAGAGCACTAGACATTTAAGCTGATTTCATTATGAAACTATTTTCTCTCTTTCTATTTATTATCATTATTTTAATTTGTGGTATGCGCCCGATTCTTCTGTATGTAAATATGTATTGTTGTTGCCATGTTGTTTGTACATGGCAAATTACTTAAAAAACATGGGCGGAGTATGGAAGGAGTTCTGTTGCCATGGAGAAGCGTCATCACGCTCTAACAAATGACCTTTAAGCCAGAACGCTGTGTTTATCAACTGGGATAAACTAAGGACAGTAGTTATAGGACATTGACATTTGTTTCTATCCCAATATCATAACAGCTACATTTTGTTTTATTTCATTACAATGCGATTTGGATTAGACACAAATTCAAAATACAAAACCAATCGTATTCGCTAAGTAAACAGATGCGGATGTTTACTAAGTTACTTGTGTGATGTCTACTTGCTAAAGTTAATCTACTAACTGTATATTTCAGTAAGTAGCAGCATGTGGAGACAGTATCGCAGCGTTTAGAGACCAAAGGATTGAAGACGACTCTCAATCGACAAATATGAGTAAAGAGCTTTCAGTGAAAAGGGGGTTTCATGTACCACCTTTGACTGCATCCACAGCGAAGGACAGCAAAAAGAAGAGGAAAGAAACAAGTAAAGAGAAAAAGAAATCAAACACTGGAGTTAATCAATCAAAAAACACAGGTGAGTTTATAAGCATTTCCTGACAGTTCACTGAATGTATAAACATTGCTCTCTTATGACGCTTATATAAATAGATGTGAAATAATGAATTTAGGACGGTTTAGCCTTTGCCTAAAAACAATTTTGTTAACAAAAACAAATACATTAATATTTATAATACTTCTCTATAATTATTAAATTCAGGATCCATTCTCTGAAAAAATGTCTTATTATGTTATTCCAATTTGGTAATTCTTCTTGTTTCAATGGTGTTTAGATGTTTTTACTTGAGAGGAAGGGTTACATAATGGTGTTTGGTACAGTGTGCCATTATGATATATTATACCTTCTATAGTGCCTTTTTGCTGGGAGATTACACTGAATTCTGCCTGCCTGTTTAACAACCCTTTAGAGAAACTACAGATGGAACAGTGGGCCAACGGAGAGATGAGTGATGCTCAGAGCAAAGGTCACGTCAAAGCCAAAGAACAGAAGAGCAAATCCAAAAATCCCAAAGTTGTGTCAGACGCTGCCCCGGCTGCAGAGGAGGACAAATCTGACTGTACTGATCAAAAACAGGATAGCTTGAGGTGGGAAGGAGTTTTGGAAGATCCTGTTGCAGAGGCCCAACGACTGGAGGTCTATAGAGCCAATCGCCGTAAGCGATATTTAGCATCAAAACAAGCTTTTCTACAAAACCTTCAGACTGGTTTATGTGTAGACTAAGATTTCTCAAAACTAAATACATGAAACAAGTAGGAAAATAGCATGGAAAAGTTTGTCACGTTCTAAATCTGTCATAATGTACAGTCTGTTAAGCATTAAATATGATAGAACTGTATTCTTTTGGTTAGCAGAATGCACAGTACAATAAAAAAGCAATGGGGAGCTGCATATATAGAGCATTTCAAATGATGGATGTTCCTAAACCCTGAACAGCTTTCTGCAAGGTCTGTGTGTGGGTCTAGTTTATAGTTCATCACTTACTACATCACTGTAGTAAGACAGTACTGTAGACAGCCTTGTAGGAGCTGTTTTGAACAGAAGGCCCACCCTTTAGCCCTATATGCTGATCCCTGCATGTTATCATTTCTGATTTCTGTGAGCAGTGAAACTAGTCAGCAATAGCAAATCTCCTAGCAGTCAGTTCTCCACTAAATCCACTGAGCATTGCTATCATAGCTTACTACAAGAAGTAGGTTTAATATTTTATTATGGATGTTTTTAATTTGATTTTATTTCTCAGCATGAGTAAATCCATTTAGATTAGTTTATTACATTTATTCATTTGGCAGACGCTTTTATCCAAAGCGACTTACAGTGAATTCAAGGTATACATTTATCAGAACTTGCATTCCCTGGGATCGAACCCACAACCTTTACGCTGCTAACGCAATGCTCTACCAGTTGAGCTACAGGAACACATTTATCCATTTCCAGTTTATCCATTTTAGTAGTTTTTTTTTAGATCAGTCTAGTATTTTTACAAGTATTAAAAATATAAATAACTAGTATTTTATGCATTTACAAGAGCTTAATGTCTATATTTAGTGAAACAGAAGTCATGATTTATCTAATATAAAACAGGGTTTATTTATGAAGGTATTTGAAATAATCTGTATTTTACTGTATTTTACTTTGTGGCAGCAAATTGATATTTTTACATTACCGCATTAGTCTATTAAACCAAATGCCTATGATTACCATTATTATTGTTGTTGTCAATTGTATCAAAGTACCAAAGCTCAAATTAGTAAAACATAGTTCATTTAATGATATTTAGGAGTTACAGGTGTTTGTGAGAATGGAAAACAAATAAGACTGTGAATAAGGTACAGTAAGTGAACTAAACTAGTAGCTGAAATTAGTGCAAGTGATACTGTGGTTTTATAGCACATGGTAATGTTCTGATATAAATAATCTTCTGACTGTTATAATGAATTACTAAGCCTATGTTGTATCTAAACAATGATGAATAACATATAGGTTCTCTCCTGTTTTTACCTCTTGTATTGGGTGTGTAAGTAAACTGGACCTTATAACAGACTCGTTCATTTTCATGTCATTAAAGGCAGGTGTTTTTTTCCAGAAACATTTTTGTGATGCCCATTAAAAGTCTCTGTACATCACTAAGTAAAGTGGTCTAAATATATTCAATATATCTTGATATATTTATGTGGAAAATGCAGGACCATAAAATGTTTGTCCAGTAATTGCATTTGGTCCTGTGCAATGTCCCAGTGTCACATGTTGAAGGAGGCGTGGCTTTGGAGAGTGCTCTGAAGGGAGGGCGGGATCTTATGTTTCTTATGTTATATTTTAATATTGCATTAGTGCTGCAACATGCCTGGACTAATATCAGAGTAATCACATTAAACGTGATATTGTAGTTTTACTGTAGTGTACTGGAGTGTTTACAAAATGTTTACATATACCCTGTATCAAAATACCCTGTATTACCCTTCCCTTAGGCCAGGAATATGTGGCATAATTTGTAATTTTCACTGTTTCCCCTTAATAACAACAATAGAATACTAAAAATACTATCAATAAATCATACAAGCAGCCCAGAATGCAGACAGAATTCCCTCCTCTTTCAACCTTAGAACTTCCATGTTTACGTTTGTAATTACTTACATAAAAAAAAAAAGCTAAAATAACCCACAAAAAAGCAATTTCTATATCCAATGAATTTTTTTTTTTTAGCTTTAGCGTAATGAAATATATATATTCACAAAATAAGTCTTATTAATTTTCAATGTCTGTATGTGATTTTTTTATTTTCAGGCCGGGGAAATATTTCCAGATTTTCCATGACCATAAGAACCTTGTTTAATAAAAACTGTAATAAAACATTCATATTTAATATCATCATGTAAAGTCTGTCATCATGTTTTGCGATAGCAGCCCTGTATTTAAAAAAGGGACCCTCACAGTTCTCAGCAAACGCCTTGTGCTGCTTTTAGGTTTACAACCTGTTGCATGGCCCACATTTCACCTCCCAATTTGGACTGTCATATACGACCCATATTTCTTGCACAAATTCTTGCTGTTAAAGACAGGACAAGTGAATGATGAGGATTTGAGATAGAAAACTGGGTTGTGTGGCAAAAAAAGATAACAAGAGACGAAATAAGTGAGCAGCTCAGCGTTTCTTTTGTAATATGCTCTTTTGTAACATGTTTGTCCTGGTCTATTATATATGCTCCCCCCTTTGTGACCAGCGTCACATTCAGCACCATTGCTCAGTGTTCCTCTAATCCTTCTAAGCTCTGTGATTGGATGTTTGGTCAGTGATTGTCTAGTTTTCTACACGTGCTTCATTGCAACTTGATGACCAACTACGCCACCTACATCCACCAAGCATACAATATAGCAAAATCATATTGAACAATCGATCAATTCTGATACAGTTGCTTTGCTTTTTAAACAATGAGCGAACATAAACTCGAAACTGTTTACAAATAAAGCATCTTTTATAACTTCATTCCTAAATAAGTGTTATCAGTTGTTTGAATATCATGCTTAATACATTATATTGATCAGAATAACGGTGTTTGAAATACTGTGTGTTGAGTGACATCAAGTTGGTGTTCCACTTGCCCCAATCTTTAGAAGCTTAGATAACAGTTATACAAAAATTATAGTTATACAAGAACAGAATAAAATGTTTTGCTCCAGCTGTGTAAGAGTAGCAGGTCTCCTCTCGGAATATGAATATAAAAATGGCAAACTCTGTGAACTGTGTACAAAGCTTTTGATGAGACGTACTGTAATATACTGGCCTCTATCCGTGTTTCAAAAACAGACAGTTATGTGAGTATGAGTCTTTTGAGTGAAGGGACAATTGGATGGGATGGAC
>JAZGTK010017510.1:0-12246 GCA_036877625.1 Ambastaia sidthimunki
GCTGATGGAGAGGATTCATTTCTTCATCTCTTGGTGTTTCAGGGCTTTATAATGATATGACTGTGGGTCACTGTGTTTTAGATGTTTCCAGAATTTGATTTGCCCTTTTTTTCTATTTTTAGGATTAATGGATATTTGCCTAATTCTGCCCTGCACGCATTGTTTTTGTGTGACGGTGCACTTGTACGAGTTCTGCATGCAGGCTTTCAACTGGATGTTTTTCCCATTTAGTAAGATCTTGATTTGGATTTGTCAATGGACCCCACACCTAACTGCCATCTGCCGTCTCTCTCTGACGGTTCAATCATGTGACCAGCACTACAAAACGAAAGCTGATCTTTCCAGTTCATTTATTGTGTTTCTGCTTATACATCCTTTATCACCCGCTGTGAATCCGCGCTGTATAACAGCATCCTTACACTCGTCTGTGTCTTACACTATTCCTAAATTGGGATTATCTAGGCTGCTGCACCGCTGTGATATGGGAATAATCGCTTATTGCCTCTAAGGAAGATGTTGAAGCGTGCGAGTGTATTAGATGGTAAAGATCCGGATAATATCCGGTAATCGCGGATTATCCGCAGCCTGATGCTTCAGTAGACGCTGGAAAACAGACGTTTGAAGTCATTTCAGAGAAAAGCATCAGTTTCAGAGTTCATTGTGAGGAGTTTGTGTGTTTTGTGTGTCTGTTAGGCCTGATAAGACAGATCGAGAGTGTCAGTGTCGATGAGGACGAGGTTTAGAAAATGAAGAAGCCGCACATGCATGAATTTAAGATGAGGTTTTTGTGTGTGCTGTGATGTACGTGGAGATGCTGTGTTTAAGGAAAGCTGTCTCATCTTCTTTCAGACTGATCTGTTTTGGAGTCAAAAGGTCGTCAGATTTAACTTCAGAGCTACACAATCTGCTTTTGCACACATAGAAAGTTCCCGTTCGCTCTGAGCATTGTGTAGCTCAGATCCGCATTTTTAGAGTTTCGATCTGGCTGCTTAATACAGTCAGTCATTATATAAACTGAAGTTTCTGGATGTTTCCTCATTATACTGCAGGCAGTCAATGTAAACGCCTTATTGTTATATACTGATGTTTTGATGATGGCTTATCTTTCAAAAGCAGCATTCATTTGGTAATGTGTCTGTGATGGTGGATATAATAATGTCGAAGGTAATAATGAAAGAAATCGGTCATCTAAAAAAGATAATTCTGTATTTATATATATAATACCTACTTTGTCATTGCCTACTACGTCATGGCTGGTTAAAATATTAAACTCAATGAGCGGTGCCGCCAGTGTGAGTGTTTGAATACGTGATGTTTGGATTTTCAACATCTGCTTCTCTTTAGATGCTTACATTCACTCTTTAAAAGAGTCTGTGTCGCTTTATTGTTGCTCCGCCGCAGTTATATGATAAAAACTTGATCTGAATGTGAAACGCGCCGCGCACAGTAACGGAGGGTGACTGACAGAAGTGGGCGGGGCTTCCTGCAGGCGCGAACGCGCGGTTCCGCGAGCCGTGCGCGTTTTATTCTGCGGAGGCCTTTAAACCCACGTCGTACGATTCACGTATCGCCGCGCTTTCAACACACCCCGAATCCACAGGACGCCAGACCGACGGACGGAACCCGTCACACATCGGTGCCAGCGCTGCGGGAATATCTTCAGTCTCATTTCATACGGGTCATGACGCTAGAAGCGATCCGGTACCGGTCCGGGTCTCTGCAGATCCTCAACCAGCTGCTGCTGCCGCACGAAACCGTGTACGAGGAGGTCCGTTCGGTGCAGGACGGGTATGAGGCCATCAAGAGTATGAAGGTAAGACCGGCCCGACGGAACCTCAGCCCGGCTCTGTTCACGTACGTCGGCGCGCGGTGGGATCGGAACGTGCGGAGGCTCCTTTGTGTCAAACGGGTGGCGCTTTTGTTGGCGCTTTGTCGCTGTTCGTGTGTTATCTGCGGTACTTGCGCTCGTTTAAACGCGCTGAATATATTTCCGGGGATACATCATTAAATAATGTCGCTGTGCATCTGCAGGAATGATGCTGCGCGTCATTTACACTCAACCGCTGTGCGCGTCAGGACGCGTTCTCGCGTTTCCTCTGCGCTGGTGAATCTGGTCGTTGCGTCGCGTCTCGCTGGTTTTGGGGGCCGCACGGGACAGTACGGGGGTCTCGAGACTCGTTTTTAAAAGTCTCTGCTCGTCATTTGAGACACGTAAACAAAAGCGTCAGTCTAGCGCATGTTTACACGTCCTGTGTGAACGAACACCCTTTGATTACAGAGCAGTATTTTATGGTTATTGAAAAATTAAAAGGACAAAACGACCCTGTAATATTAAGAACTGTTCTACTAAAAACACAGAACTATAACTTTATACCAACGTTAAGGGAACGTTCTGGGTTGGCTGTTTGTATTTTTTGTCTCGTGCATTGACAATATCGGTCATGTTAGTGGAGTGTTTTTAAAACACGGCTTTCTGTTTTATTGTTTCACACATTGTAACATCGTGTAAATTTCCCTCTCAAGCTGTTCTTGTCTCGATTAATCCGGTGCATAATAATGTTTCAGGTGATGGTCTTCCGGCGCCTATACTGTTAATAGTCGTTACTGCAAATATTTTGCATGAATTATTGATCAATCTGAGATTCAGGGGTCATGGCCCTGCGCCAAAATGATGTTACTGTGGTGAGAGATGAAAGTGACATGTTTTTTGTCAGTTATGGTTACCCATAACCCATGACCTCTGCATTTAACCCATCCTTCATGAGGAGTGAACACACACACACACTGGAGCAGTGGGCAGCTCTCACTGCAGCGTCCGGGGAGCAATCAGGGGTTTGGTGTCTTGCTCGAGGGCACTTCAGTTGCTACCTGCCGGCGCTGGAATCGAACCAGCAACCTACTGATTACAAGCCCGACTCCTTAACCAGAAGACCACAACTGCCCCTAATTCTGCATGATGAAACGCATGGATTTAGCAATGGACCCGAAATGACGTTCAACCACTACATACACCAGAGAGCCTCAGAGCATCTTTTTCATCAGAGGAAAACAGTATCTCCTACATACCTCAGTGTATTACTGTTTAATACAAGCTGTGCAATATGACATTTAATTGAAAATCAAAAATAAACACAATTTATTAAAAAATGTCCATTAAATGATGGGTCTTCCTAAAGATGTTGTCTGGTCTTAAGCTCGTGGCCGGGTTTCATAGTGCTTGAGCGTGTCTAGAGCATGCAGAGCTAAAAGAATGTTCTGGGTTTAACACAAGTTAAGCTCTCTCATCTGCATCTGTAGCTAGCTGTCCAATTAAAAGTCATTTCAGCTGTAGCTTTTAAGTCTATGGGGCAAGATTACTAGGGGGATTAAATGCCGAAATATTCTTGTTAAAGTGCTTCTATTAATTCAAGTTTGTATATTATTTGAGCTGTAAAGTTGATTTAGTTAAATAATGATTTTTAATCTCCAGAACAATACTTTCATATTCTACAAAAATATTACACTAAAGAATTCAGTTTTCTTTTTATGGAAATCCATGTAAGCAGATAACAATTAAGAGTGTTGCTTGTCCTCATAATGAGAAGTCTTTCAGAAGCTGCAGTCACATGATCTTTGACCCGCAGGTGCGCGGCGCTCCTGCTATTGCCATTGTGGGCTGTTTGAGCCTGGCAGTGGAACTGCGGGCAGGTGCCGGGGGCAATGACCTCATTTCCTTTATCAGGGATTCTCTGTGCCACCTGACATCAGCGCGACCCACGGCGGTCAACATGGGCCGTGCTGCCCGTGAACTGATGGAATTCACAGAGAACGAGAGCATGGAGAAGAACACAGAACAACTAAGAGACAGGTGAGTTAAAAGAGAAAAAAGACAGATGCTTGATGAAGCATCTGAGAGACACTCATGTAACATGATTCTGCCGGGGTATCTTAAATATTATCTCAAAGTAAAAAACTTAAAACAGAAGTACAGTGCCTCCCAAAATGTATTCAGATACTTAAGACAGGTTTGAAATTGTTTAAATGTCTTGGCATTAGATAACAATATTGAAACAAGTGGCACTGATAGACAGAAGACAGACCTGACACTGAAGACAGGCCGAACAAACAAACTCTATGTAAAACATTTCTTCAAAAGTTTGCAGATGACATTTAGACAGAGTGTGTTTTTTTCACAAAGTTGTGTATTTCTGTACCTGGATTTATTGGTTTTTTTGCCCATAACCTTTGGTCACACCCCTGCTGCAGTGTGATTGGCTGGATTGAGGATATGTTGGAGAGAGATGTGAATGACAACAAGAAAATTGGCAACTATGGTGCCCAGCACATCCTGTCCGGAGTTCCACGAGATTCCGTGACGATCCTCACACACTGTAACACCGGGAGTCTGGCCACAGCGGGATATGGCACAGCACTTGGTTAGTGTGTGTTTATGTATATATGTATTGTATGTGCAGTAAAAAAAGAAAACCTGGCACAGAAATGGATGGTGTAGATTTTAGGAAAATGGAGGAAAAGACCAATGTGATAAACAAATGTCAGATACCAATATGGTTACCAAAGTATATTGACACGGCTTGTGTGTAACTCTGTGGGTGTGTGTTTCAGGAGTGGTCCGATCGTTGCACGCACTTGGTCGTTTGAAGCGTTTGTACTGCACGGAGACGAGGCCTTACAACCAGGGGGCCCGACTGACCGCATACGAGGCCGTGGCTGAAAGATTCCCGGCCACACTCATCACAGACAGCATGGCGGCGCTCACCATGAGGGAAAAAGGAATTACAGGTAACGGAGTGCGTTTGCTTGTGTTGGATTTCTGTCGCAGTGTTTATCTGTCAGATATTAACCCGCGTGTATGCGCATGCAGCTGTTGTTGTCGGAGCAGACAGAGTCGTTGCCAACGGAGATACAGCAAACAAAGTGGGCACGTATCAGTTGGCCATTGCCGCAAAGCATCACGGGATACCGTTTTATGTGGCGGCTCCCAGCACGTCCTGTGATTTGAGTTTGGAGAGCGGCCGTGACATCATGATTGAGGAACGTCCACCCGAGGAGCTCACCAGCATCAACGGGGTTCCTGTAGCAGCACCTGGTGAGAGGTCCAGCATTAGCATTGATGCAGTATTACAGATTAATAATACACAAATGAAACATTATGTTTCTCTTTAAATAAAATAGTATAACCATTTATTTTGTTTTATACCTTTTGTTGTTAATTATACATAGGAAATAATGCCAATACTATAAATAATACAAATAATTTACCAATTAACTTTTTTGTACAGAGAGTTAAAATTGTAGAAAAAGATTGTACAAAAGATTTTCTGACTTCCATTGCAGCAAACACAAAAAAATCGACATACATTTTCTGTGTGTGTGTGACTGCAGGGTTTAATTGATTTTAAAGAGCATCTTTTTTCAATGAAGTGTCACTGATATAAGAATGAGAGCGAGGGAAGAACTATACTGCATGTGTGTGAACCGCAGAGAGAGATTGAAAAGCATTAGATTAATTCAAGCTTGAGTTTAATTGCACTACTCCCTCTCTTGTTTGACCCATGAGGGACGGGTGCATGATTTATTATGGGAGTGCTGATCCCAGATCAGCACAGGAAAGCATCTCATATGAGAAAGTATTTATCTATTATATGAGAAGAAAATCCATTGTGCAAAATTGCTGGCTAGTAAAATGGTAGAAAGTTTTTGCTCTGGTCTAGTATGACATTATAGTGACAGGCTTTTTGCCATCATTTAACATAAATGTAAGCTTCATATTGATGTGTTGACAGCATAGCACTGGCAAAGACAAGGCCAGGGGTTTGAGTTCAGGATGTTGCACAAACCTGATTCTTTCTCCTCTGTGTGGCCGCAGGTATCGAGGTGTGGAACCCGGCGTTTGATGTCACTCCTCACCAGCTGATCACTGGCGGTATCATCACCGAGCTCGGCGTGTTCCTGCCGTCTGAACTCCAGGCTGCTCTGACAGGCAGACTCACTGCTTTGTAAGACCACAGCGCCCCCACAGGCTGTCTCTCGTAATGTTTTCACCTCACTCTGATGAAAACAGCACCTTTAACTACACACAAGTATTGGCACCGAGGTGTTAACAAGGTATAAGCATGTTCAATTCAATTTACCATGCAACACTTAACAGGCAAAGTGGAATAAAACCAGATTACACAAATGTACAACCCAGGGATGCTTGTCAACACACACTTTTCTCTGTTTGTACAGCTCATGTGACATGTCATGTGTTTGTCTGCAATGTTGTGAAACAATGCAATATTTAATCTGTATTTAATCCTCACTTCCCACAGTTCTGTTTTAGCTCCAGGTTTGACCAGAAAGTGTATCAGAGTGAATCTCATGAAAGAATCTCTCGTTTGCATTGAAGAAAATGAAGTCTGATTTAGCCTTACACTTTGACATTGTTTTTGTGACAATCAGGTATATGGTACTACAGTATTTATTTTTTTGTGAAAATTGAATGGGAATAACGATTGAAAATTTAAAACTTTAAAACGTCTGTATGGATTACGGTAATAATAATTTTAGAGGATATGTGCATAATTGTCATGAAAATGTCAGTACAAAAAAATGCTTTATTTAATTAATGAAAAATATAATGTCTTGTTTTTGTTTTTTAAGGGTGATTTTTGTGAGGTTCACTCATCACAGAGATGGTAAATGCTGGACAACCACTGAACAGTTATTAGGAACATTCTCAATATTTCAATAGTCTTGAGTTTGAAACGCTTACAGGTTGAATTAATTTCCTTTGAAGGTCGGACTTGTGGTTAGTTTGAATATTAGATATGTGAATGGAGAAAGCTAAGCTCATTATAAATAAGAGCTGTCCTTTAGTGTACATATGTACGATTTGGCCTGTTAGCATGACGCTAACCTACGCCAAATCTTTTACAGGAAGTACTGAAGCCTATATAGGCCTATCAATGAATCCAAATGTTATATTAACATTTAAAGAGTTTTGAAACACACATATGATGTGGCTTTCAGTGCAGTGCTTTGCTTCAGTCAGCGTCTGTGGAAGGAATGTTGCGTTTTATTGCTGTTTGAGTTTCAGGCTAATACAGTGTTTTAATTAGAAGTCATTTTGACCAGTATGGTTGATCTACTTTTAAAGGAAAATTACCAGTCAGTGATTTGAATTTAAAGGAATGTTCCCGGTTCAGGCTGGATTGGCCCTCAGTTTGCAAAAACATACATAAATCATATTTACACTTTTACACTTACAGTGTGTGTCTGTGGGGCAGCTGACAGTTTACAAACAAGCTTGTATTTCTGTTAAAGCATTAATTCAGCCATATACAAATGTTTTAAATGAGCTGTGAAACTGTCTAAATTGTATTACTTTTACATGGCTGTGAGATGTATATGTTTATATAGACTGATTGCTTGGCCTCTTCCCCTTCATGATAGATCGCAGTGTAACACTGTAAATGACTGAAGTATAAGTCTACAGTATTTTGTGTGCCAGTGGCCGTTGTGGATGCCGTCCGTGGAGATTAAGTTATTCTGAACCCGGAACATTCCTTTCAATATAATTGTATTTGTATAGCACCTGTAATCAGCTCAAAATTCCTCACAGGTGAAAGTAAATTAAGAGTATAAATGTATTTAGGTAGTTTGTATTTGACTATAGCACATGGTGCTATGGAGCTAATCTCCTCGAATAGAATTTCCACTTTGTTTTGTAGCGTCTGATGTAGTTCCATGTTGAATTTATTTATACACCATAACACCAAGCGTGATGACACACGTTCAGTGTTAACAGTCAAACCCGCATGTGCTTTTACGTAGCAGCTCAGAGTGAACATGTTACTGATCTTGGATCAGAACTTTCCTGGACTGCTGATGTAGGTGGCAGTGTGTTTGGGTACAGATCTGAACTGGGATCAGATCATGCTGTGATATGGTCAGGGCTTCTGTTCCATGTTACTGAATGTAACAAGGCCCGAAATCCTCATTGCCTTACGAGACCAGCAAAAACACCCCGCCCACTAATGTTCCATTGGCTGACTAAGATGAAGTGACGCCCCCCTCTCAGAGCATTGTCACCACCTATGGCTCCCCGAAATAACCATAGCGACAAGATCGCATACATCCATGAAAATAAACAGAATTCATTCACTATTTGTCATTTTCTCCACTTCTTAATGTTTCGTTCATCATTGTGCCCTTTTTTTTACAATACAATTATCTGTGTCACATTTATTTGGGTAATATCTTTGGGTCACACGTGGTTTTGAATGAACATACTTTATTTTTATGGTGTAATCTGTTTATGAAAAAGAGATGTAGCATAACAACACTTGAGCAGCTGTAAATGTGTCAGTTGTTTTCAGTTTCTTCTGTTGTTTTGTCATAATGCAGCTCAAAAAAACATCTTAATTTGATTTTAGGACCGAAACTATGAATATGGATTTATAAAAGAGTCATTCAAAAAATTTGTGCATAAATTAATGTATTAAATGTAGCATTGTTATATACCATCCGTGTGTGGGTTTGTAGTGTTCTGAAGGTACCAGGCTATGTTTTTTGCATCTTGTTGATTTTTTTGTGTGTGAGCTGTTGATTTGTTTTATGTAAATCTACACGCTGTATATCTAAAAATTGTGATTCTTGGTGACTGTCATTTAAAAGCTTTTATTGAGAGGCCCTCTGAAGACAAGAATGAACAAATCCTAAAATCTATTTTTACAATCAGTTCTGGAATTTTTTTACAGTTGGCAGAAAATTCCACAGATTCAAAACCTATGGTATATATAATACAATATAGATATATAAAAGTCAAGTAGAAGACCGGGTTTGTTCAGACTGACTTTGAAACACTTCGCAATGCTTTTGTACTGTAGATACTATCTGGAAAACTGTTAGGCTGGTGTGCCTAAGCTCTGACTGTACATAGATCTCAGTATTATCAGTAAATGATTGTAATTCATCAAAACAATCTTTATCCAGACTCACACATCAAAGAAGAAAAGTAATAGATAGGCTGTTTTCTTGAAGCTAAAATGGTTCCAGACAATCGAAATACAGGAAGTTGCATGCATAGATTAAGCTAAAAACTTCAGGTCAGTTAACTGGTTCAGAAGGTTCATATCTTTTTCATGTGCGTTAGTGTGGTGAAATGAAAAGAATGAAAAGAACTTCTGGTGCCAAAACGACAACGTGACTGTGACTTTGCGACCTGTGGGAAATGTGATTGGGGGACGGATGTCAGCCTGAGAGGCCCTCATTATGTTTCTGTTTGTATTACTCTAATTCATAATCACAACTTCTTTTTATTTTGTGTTCTGTGGAAATAGTTAGGCTTGATGTTTTTATACATATAAATATAATGCGCTATGACATACGTAAATTAAAAGATGTCTCTTCTACATCAGTACAATAAACAGAGAGAACCAAAAATGTTGCCTTGTGTTTTTATTGGCATTTTGACATCATATTAACCACTTTTATCCATATTAAGCACTTCAGATTTCTCGGTATTTGTCAGAATCAAGTTGATCCACATGCGCTCTGTCTGTCTGATGACCTCATAACAGCCCGACGAAGCCCTCGCAATAGCGTCCCTTGTCTGACGTCATCGCCCACTCGGCCAATCCGTGCTCGAGCCGTACGCTTCCTCTCGGCCGCGTACCCCGAACAGGAGCTGGTCGCGCGGGGCGGAAGTCTGTTTCCGAAAGGAGAAAAAAAGAAATAAAAAGAAAATAAAACAGCATTAAACAAACACTGTCAGAAGTTTTTGAATGTGGATCAGCTCACAGAATATTGATCCGCGGACTGATAAATGAGCGCATGCTGGGCGGATTCAGAGGCGCTGAGGCTGTTAGCTGCTGCTGCTAACACACGCGTCCAGCTCACTGATTCAAGCGTCACAGATACACGTGTGAACTATAAACTGTAACATCAGAGTGATTTCAAACCAAAGAAGTGTGTGAGCTGCTAACAGAGCCTGTACCCGCGAGTTACGGGAGGGGCTTGTTTGTTTGTTTTAGCGGCCCGGGCGTTGAGGCCTGTTGCATGGGAAGTCAGTTTACCAGGTTAAATAAACTAGATCAAATCACACACGGGTTAGCGAATAAAATCACACAGAGCTAAAGATGTCAGCCCAGGCGCAGATGAGAGCCATGCTGGACCAGCTGATGGGCACCGGCAGAGATGGTGAGCGCTTGTTTCATTCAGATCAAATGGAAAGTAAACTGTCTGATTCAGACTGTAGTGATGTGTGATGTGCATCGCTGTCGAGCGTATCTATGTACGTAAAGAGATTCAGAAAGAAGAGAATTCTTGTCATTTCTTTGACTTTTTGAGAATCAAGATTGATTTGACTTGATTTGTGTCAAATCAAAAACCCAATAATCTTATGATTTGATGACATTCATGATTTGATAAAGTGATTTAAGGACGAATGATTCTTGTGATTCTTTCAGCTGACTTTTAAACCATTTTTACTGTTTTTGAGTCTATGAGAATGTTGATTCCCGTCATTAAAATGATCATTTGGTCTGCATCTCGACTGTGTTTTCAGGAGACACAATGCGTCAGAGAATCAAGTTCACAGATGAGCGTGTTTGTAAGAGTCATCTGCTGGAATCATGTCCCCATGACATACTGTCTGGAACTGTAAGTGTCTCTGATTGAAAACGGGCATTACTTTAAATACATAATAAACGTCACTGTGGTTATGAATAAGCTTATCATTTTAGAAGTGCTGTGTAACTTGTAATGTCCCCGCTCTCTCTAAACTGTTTGTTTGTGCAGCGCATGGATCTGGGGGAGTGTGTTAAAATTCATGATCTTGCTCTGAGGGCAGACTATGAGATAGCCTCTAAACAGCAGGAGTATTTTTTTGAACTGGATGTGAGTATGAATCCAATGATTTGAAACGAACCTGTCAGACCGTCACCCGAAGCGTGTTTTTTCCCATATATTTATAATCCATAGAAAGTGAATGACAAAACCCCAATTCAAAAATAAAAGAATTGTTTAGTCTAAGTGTTCTGTATTCATAAACGACGGCAAAGTTTTAGTCTAAAAGATGACCGGCGTGACCTTGAGCACAGCCGATGTGTGTTTGAAACTGTCTCTCCAGGCCGCAGAGCACCTGCAGTCATTCATCGCAGACTGCGACCGCAGAACAGAACTGGCCAAGAAGCGACTGGCTGAAACGCAGGAGGAGATCAGCGCCGAGGTCGCCGCTAAGGTAAACGTAACATCCCCTGCCTTTGAAACTTCTGTATGTAAATGACGCCTGTTGTGATTGGATAACCGGATCCTGTGAGTGTCTTGCAGGCGGAGCGTGTGCATGAGCTGAACGAGGAGATCGGGAAGCTGCTGGCGCGTGCGGAGCAGCTGGGCAGTGAGGGGAACGTAGATGAAGCTCAGCAGGTGCTGGAGAAGGTGGAGAAGACACGCACTCTGAAGAAAGAGGCAGAGGTCAGTGTGGGTCAGAGGTCGCTTCTTCGTTTTAGCTCTAGAACCTTTTCTAGAACTGGTTTAGCTGAAAACATCTACTTGTTATCCTTTATGTTTTAGCTGATACTTACAGAGACCGAGGGTTGAATGTACATGTGTTTGTGTGAAGGACATATACCGCAACTCCATGCCTGCCTCCAGCTTCCAGCAGCAAAAGCTGCGTGTGTGTGAGGTTTGCTCAGCCTACCTCGGCCTCCATGACAACGATCGCCGCTTAGCTGACCACTTTGGGGGGAAGTTACACCTGGGCTTCATCGAAATTCGTGAAAAACTTGAAAAACTGAGGGTAAGATGACATCACACACCTCACAACACAGCAGAAATCAATCAGGGTGTCTCAGCTTCTCCTGGATGGACGGTTGTGCTTTCCAGAAAGCCGTTGCAGAGAAACAGGAGCGCGTGCGGATGAAACGACGGGAGGAGAGGGACAGGGAGGAGGAGCGAGCCAGAAAGTGGGAAATCGAGAGAGAGAGAGAACGAGAGGGTGAACGGGAGAGCGAGAGAGACCGCAGAAGGTTTGTTGCTGTCTTACATAATTTTGATGTAAATGATTCGGTAAAACACTTTCTTCTATTCCAGCTATTCTGCTTTAAATTTAACTTGGAACCTGAGCGTTTAACAGGTGGATGGTGGGCGTGATGGTGTCTTAGCATTAGAGGTTTTTTGCATGTTCTGCAGACAGTGTGAGCATCCTGTCTGACCACAAAAATATGACCACGCCTCAGATTTGGGCCTCTTAGAAAAATG
>JAZGTK010017511.1:0-12245 GCA_036877625.1 Ambastaia sidthimunki
GATCCACAGAAGGTCAATAGAAAGTCGTCCAAACAGGCCTCGGGTTGAACCTTGACCCCTCGACCGTGGCAGTTTGAGGATGACTGCTAACTTTAGAAGTTTCTTTGAGGAGGTGAGGTCTGAATGACACACAAAGCTAAGTTACTTGTTTTCAAGATTTTTTTTATTGTATTTTCATTTATGACGCGGTTGACTTTTGCTAAACTGTGCTTATATTTTTAATGTAACACTGTATTTATTCATTTAGATTAGCTGAAACAAACTGTAAGACATTTTTAGAACCTTATGCAAACGTTCTAGAGAATGTTCTGAGAACGTTCCTTATTAGCTGGGATAGTGCTGAATCTGAGACTCAATGTTCAGTAAGGCTGCAGCAGTCAGAGCTGTGCAGTGTACATTGGCACTGTGCAGAGACTGGAGATGTTACACATGGCATATCCTTCCTGGAATCCTGGACAGCCGGGACAATGCGGCGATTTGGCGTTGACTTGTGGCCTTTGATTTTTAGAAAAACTCTTAAAATCCTTGAATGTGCTTATTCAGCTCATTTTATGAAAACATTGTCAGGAACGATGTGA
This sequence comes from Ambastaia sidthimunki, assembly GCA_036877625.1. Classification (NCBI taxonomy): domain Eukaryota; kingdom Metazoa; phylum Chordata; class Actinopteri; order Cypriniformes; family Botiidae; genus Ambastaia; species Ambastaia sidthimunki. Next base: position 579 of record JAZGTK010017511.1, read on the forward strand.
TCTGCTCTAATCAAAACTTACAGACTTCTTTTGGCCAGAGGATTTAAAAAGAGAAGCTCACCTTAGCCGTCTCTATAAACAAGCTTCATGTACTCTTCATGTATAAAATGCTGGTTACCATTTATCAACAGTGCAGTCTGTATATGTCAGATTTTAAGCATGACTGCTAGTAATCATTTATTGTATATATGTAATTTGTCATAAATAAACTGATATATAAGTGACATAGTTTCATTTCTGTATGGTTTCATTTATTTGCTATGGAGAACATTGTGGTTTGGGGCTTTCATATGCTGTGTACCGTGTGCTTAAAAAGCAAAATCTTCCATCAGATTGTTTCCTGAACTTTGGGAACATCCCTGTGGGGGACGAAAAAGAGACAAGAGCTTTTCTTTTACGTCAATGGCCATACAGAGTCGGCCCAGTTAAAGCCCCCTGCCACTCATGTCAGAGAAGTTGTTTGCAAAGGCCAGAGTTTAAGTGGAGATCCCTGGAGCTGCTCTTCTCCAGGCTGTGCTGAAGTCCTGAAATCACTTCTGAGGGCATGTGCTTTGAAGACCTCTACAGCTGAAGATCCTACACACCACACGACTGCATTCATAAGTATATACCACAATATTCACTTAAATGTGTGTTCACTTTATGATAAAAAACAATGAGTTTAGAATTCCTTTTCAATGTTTTTGAAATGTCTTTCAAAGAATAGTGAAGTTTTTTTGAGAGGAATGTCTATTTCTTTATTTCTTGCTAATAATTTACACTGTGAACTTTGCGATTGTGACATGAATTGCCTTACAAAAATTAACCATGATTTTACCATGGTTAAAACAACAAAAAAACATGGTTACTATAGTTAAACCATGGTAATGGTAGCATGATAATTTACTTACTTAACAAGTAAACCATTACTGCAAAAATTACTGTATATTAAGTATATTACTATATTTACTGTATATTATGTATATTAATTAAATTGTGATTGTTTCTGGGGTAATTATTGCCTCTTTTTATTTGTTTCCCTTTTAACACAGAAGGCTGTCTATAAGTTATATTAAGTTATAGTATACTAAAATGTTTATTTGTTGTGCAGTGTAAAGCTATCCAGCTTGATCTGTTATTTGCATATTATGTACATCAGTGACTGTGTTCCTGTGGATCAGTTTTATTTTACTGGCTAGTAGACTGATAAATTGTTAACACTGAATTCTCCTTCCACAAATAAAGGATCTGTAGCCAGCCGTGGAGAAGGAGGAATGAGGAATTTGGCCTGCGCTCAGCTGTTCTTTGCCGCCACCGCGTGGACAATATTATGCCCGGCAGCAGATCTGGTATCCAGCTCAACTGAGCGTTTCCTCAGTGAAGTTTCCAGTAATGCTACGATGATGTTGATAAACAGAACCGACATCAGCGCACCTCGATCCCGGCGGAAGCGCTACATCTCCAGCAGAGACATGAGGGCATTGCTGGATTATCACAACCGCGTGCGCTCACAGGTCTTCCCACCCGCATCTAATATGGAATATATGGTATGGAATTTTTCTAATTGAACTGCAGTTTTGTTGTAACAATTTTATTAACGTTTTAGTTTTTGTGACATAAGACATAAACAGCCTGAATTAATTTTTTCCAGACAATAACCATCTCTCTCTCTCTCTTCTGTAAGGTGTGGGATGAGAGACTGGCTAAATCTGCAGAGTCTTGGTCTTCTCAGTGTATATGGGATCACGGTCCACCTCATGTTATGCGGCACACAGGACAGAACTTGTCCATCATCACTGGAAGGTACACAATATTACAATACACACACACACGCATGTGAAGCTCTGAAACTGACTGATTCTGACTGTAATTAACTTGACTTTATGCAGAGCATGATGGTTAATGGTAGTTTTTTATTCTTTGCAGATACAGATCAATCATTGAGCTGGTTAAATCCTGGTATGATGAGAGACACTCTTTCTCCTACCCCAGTAGATGCAGTGGCTCTGTCTGCTCACACTACACACAGGTGTGTCTTAAAAATGATGTGTATTAATTGTTATATAAACACTAAGCTAAAAATTGTATATCTCTTCATACCAACACACCATTCATTTCCCAATAATGACTCTAGGATATTAAGACTATATTGACTGTCTCTTTCAGATGGTGTGGGCCACTAGCAATAAGATTGGGTGTGCTATCAACAGGTGTTCAAACATGTATGTGTTTGGAAGCACATGGAAACAGGCCACCTTACTGGTTTGCAACTATTCTATCAAGTGAGAACAATTTGCTTCTGTATTAAAACCATTTTAACTTTACAATGCAGTGATTTATGAAATGTTTTTTGAGTGAAAGTGAAAGTAACAAAATTCCCAAATTGCTGCTCGTATTCCAGGGGGAACTGGGTCGGAGAGGCTCCCTACAAGACAGGAAAACCATGTTCAGCCTGTCCCTCCAGCTTCGGAGGCTCATGCAACAAAAACCAGTGTGACTCCAGATCAAAAACTAGAAGAAATTCAAGTGGTTCTAGGAACTTCTGAAATATACACACAATACAGGAAATATAATTTCTTCTCATTATTTAACATCACAAAACCAGCAGCAAACTGAACATATTACATGGAGCTTTATTGTATTTAAAATATCACATTAATAGAGAACCACTAAAACATACATTTTATGATGCATGTTAAAGAACAAGTTTATTCAATTTGCATCCTAAAAAGTGACACATCACAGAACTGTAGTGAAATGTGCAATTAATGCTGGTTCAGTTATCATTAGATGCAAAATGTCTCTTATCACTTCTCTGATTCTGTCAAATATGCTTTTATATCCTCATTTAATTCTTTTCTATTATGGTTCAAATGTTCTTTTTCAAGGCCATGGACTGTTTGCACTGTTTCACTTACATTTGTTTGGACTAAATTGCATCGTAGTGACAATTCACTTTAAGAGTTAAGCACTTTCTTTCTTTTATTGTATTATTATTTCTTTTTTGTACAGGTAATAAAATGTTCTTTAGAAAGGCTCTAGTATTGCGTCCGGTGGTTTCCAAGTAACTATCTTTTTTGAAATGTGCATTGCGCTCACGTCATGCAGATACAAGGCTGCATTGTCAACACATTTGTCCTCATAAAAACAGATCTGTTATTTACATATTCTTTCGAAAGCACTTTGAGGTCTCCTATAGACTGTTGCGAACACCTTCACATTGGGCACATATCCAGTAAACTCCCATAGGAGGTTCTGATTGCTGTGTATGTGGGTAACTGGTCCAGGATCAGCATTGAGGGACAGACCGAAAATAGTTTTTATTACCTCTTTAATGTGTGTCATTCATCTGTTGAAAATGTTCTGCTGTAAACCTTGTGTAAAAATGCTTTCAAACCTATAAACACTTAATCACCAAACATGGAATATGTCTTGAACAGTGAAATACATCAACGATCATTTTTTTACTCCAGTGTAGCTACATGTGGCATCCATGTTTGTCAGTTTTATAAGACAAATGGACACACAGATAATTAAGGACAGGTGTCACTTTGACAAATGTGGGGAAAATCTACAGTTTCAAAACTTTCACTTTCCCATGAAGCTACTTGAGAGTGAAAGCAACAACAGAATTGTGTAATGCTAAACTTCTGCCTGAAAGCATCATTTTATATTCGTGAGAAAAGCTACTGAGCTAAAGCACAGTCCGTTATTATATAAGTGACTAGTGTATTTCCTGAAGCAGTTTATGTCTCTCTATATACACATGTAGTGGTGATTTAATGGTTAGAAAACCAAACTGCTAACAATGAGGCTTCTGATTCGATCCTTTGTTTCTGGTTCCATTGAGTTCTCGTGAGCATTTGAAACAATGTTGCAAGTACAGTACGTTATTATTAAGAAATATTCCTCAAAACAATACATTTGACATATCAGAATTCCCAAAAATACTGTGTGAACTCTCCATTCCTTACTTTTTACACACCTCCTCCGTGTCCTTCTTTCCTAACTAAACAAAGCTCTTATCTCCCTTAAAGATTCATTTCCGAATGTGACAAGTGTTGAAAAAAAGATGCAGACTCTGAAATATGGAGGAAAATTATAACAAACTGTCTATTTGAGTTTCTATCATCCTGTTGCCATGGCGACAGCTGTCATATGGATTGGTCTCTATAGAAGCTTGGTTACTGTTTAACCTCTCCACCCACATTTGCCAAGATTAGGAAAATCAATAAGATAACAGTGAGCAGCGGCCTTACCTTGCGCCAACAACACCTTCACCAGAAACACAGAGCGCTGTGCAAAACTTCTATGTGTTTTCTTTAACTTTTAACAGAAACATTTTAACATAAACTTGTGGGGAGCATAACAAACGACATGGTCAATGTGAACACTCAGGTCGGCACGCATATGGATCTACCATACGGTGAGTAAACCATCTCTTCCACTCTTCAGATAAAAATGGAGGACACGGTTGGTGTCCACAGTAGCTGATCTTGGTGGAACATGTTGTCGAATAGACGTTTTGCATTGTGAGATTTTATCCGGCATGTTGGCTATTATCGCCATTCGTGAGAGCTCTTAGTGCACGACTGTAATTTTGGAGGTGTGGCAAGTCCATGATGAATGGTAAACAGGCCCTGTTTGCAGAAGAAGATGAATAATGTGGACAGAATGGCTGAAGTTCCTCTTTTCTTGCTGGGGTTTAATGACTGTAAGTTGGTGGATAAAGCGTTACGCCGGAACAAAGCGAGCGTTATTATTTTTCTAAGGAATAAAAAGCGTTAATCCGCTGGCTCACTGCTTTAATTAGCTGGAATTAACTAGTCCAAACATAGTGCTGTTTTAAGGAAAACAGGCCAACAATAAGATTTTCTGTATGTGTCAAAACAAAGTGGCTGATTGTGTTATTTAATGAAAAAATATTACATGTGATAACTGATAAATACATCATAGAATAAAAATGCTTAAGAATTTACTGATTCAATGAAATGTTTAAAACTCTTTCCCTTTTTTTCATTCAAAAAAAGTTAAAACATAAACAATGATTTTAGTTAAAACAAATAATTAAGAAGCTGTTTTAATAATGGGTGCTAAAGGGTTTGCATTAGATAACACAGAATGCAAAACAACTAAGCATATACAAACATTAGCATCTCTCTTTTGTGTGTCGTGTAAACCTGAACAGCAACACTGGTTCATACAGCCCTGTTGCATCAACTCAGTGTGGCCAGCAAGTGTTGGTTTGCTACAGTTACAGTAAATCAGACATTATGTAAGCAACATATCAAAGTATCTTTTGACACATTTTGTTTAACAGGTGTAGAATTATAATTCATTCATTGTTTGCATAAGCTCAGTGGATTATGTATGGCTATATGTTTGTCTCAGAGGAACTCTTGTGTTTATTGAAGCATTTGTATTATTGTTACATAACCTTGGTGACTGTATTCATTGTATTCTGCCTTCAGGTGTGTGTGTGGGAAATGTGTTATACATCAACATTTAGAATAAGGCAGGTTACTTTTTACATATACTAACAGATATTCAACATTAAACATTGTACATAATAATAAAGAAATATAGTTTGTTATCCCTAATGCATTAAACGCCCACAGAAACACTGTAATCCTTATAAAAGCATATTGTATGTATTGCCAATGTCTCAGCTGATCAGCTAATTGTCAGTTCATTGATTCGTTGTGTATGTAACCAGCTTTTTTTAACTATGATATAAGATTCAACCGTTGCTTCACTCTTGCGTAACTGAATCACAAAGCAAATGAGGTCAAACATTAAGAGGCTCTTCCTGAAAACAATCACAAAGAGAATGAAACATTACAAATTAAATGACTGAAATAAATGAACTACTTGTGCGGTTACAATCAGCACAAATTCATGCTCCAGATTGTGCAGGATAAATCTTTAAAAACAAACACAATAAGCTCTGTTAAACACCTCTGGAGCGAGGGCTTCTGTTTGCCCTCAACTGTTGAACAAGTTTGTGGTGAAGTTCCACCAGCTCCAGCTGTTGGTTCAGAAGCTGTTCAAGGCCAGATGAACTAGCAACTTAAGTCAACAAGCTACATGTAGTGTGTTGCTAAAAGTAGAACTTCCACACAGACTCGTCTGGGTCTTCAGAACGTTTGTTTCTGATCAAGTTAGTCAAGTTTTACAAAAGGTTAAAGATAAACTGATCACAATTCAAACGCAAGTTTAAATGAAATGTTTTTAATTAATCCTGCTTGGGTATAAATGTTTTTTGGCACCCTTTAACCTAAGCTAAATTTACAATCCACTAAATTTACAATCCATAAATTTACATCCAATTTATTGTCATGTTATGGTGCTTCTTTGTGTTGAGTAGTTTTGTCATTTGGACTTTTAATTTGTATTTATGTGCATTAGGTTCACCTGTTAGGTTTTACCTTAATTGTCTACAGCTGTCCCGTGTAACTCCATTACATCATTGTGTATTTAAATCTATATAATACCTTTGCTGTTTTTGAGTCATTTGTAGTTAATTCCAAATGTTATAAAGATACAGTGGGAGACAATAGAGCAGGTAGAAATGAAAGTTTAAGTTTATTCAACAACAAACACCTTTGTAAATGAGCTAAACCTTTTTGTCCTCAAAGTCATTACATTAGTGAACATATTTGGTTAGAATCAAGCCAAATCTGTTTAGCATAATTTTTTATTAAGACTAGATGTGCATATAAACTCAAGTTGTTGTAGGTCAGCTCTTACCTGTCTTTCTCCTCATTACCAGAAATTATTTAATTAAAGGCATCCCCAATGAGTTTCCAACTTCATTGACTAAACGCTAATGGCATGTTTATCACCATGACAACATAATTACAGCATATTTCCTGTCCATTTGCGGCCAGGGGCTTTGAGAACTGGAAGTGTAAGATATGAATGTTATGCTCTGTACACTTGACACCATTAGGCCGTGCGCTCGGGCCCCCAATCAAATCTCATTGTGACAGGCATTAAGGGATTATACGAGTCAGTATGCGTGCTGCAGGGAGAACAGTGGGCTCACACTCACAGATACACACAGGGGAATGAATGGATAGCACATTCTGTGGAGGAGGCTGAGGAGCAGGGGTCCCTGCCAGCTCACAGGACCACCAGTCAGTGCAGGATGTATGAAGAATATGGCACAGGGCACTTCAACACCACACCAGGTACCTGAGCATGAGGACCTTAAAGTCTCAATGCCTCTATTGGTGTAGTCGGAGCTGAAGGCTGGCTGTGATGTAGATTATTAGGGCAAGGTATGCAAATAAAGCAGAGATGTAAAAATATTGTAATATTTTAAAAGACATAGTGCTCCATCGTGTAGCTCAAATTTGCTAAGAGTGATTTTGACAAGGCGGGTTGTGACGCTTGATGTTAGCTGTAAATGTTTATGATCACAATGTAAAAGGCATTTCAGTTTTACTTTATATGTTTGCTTCACGATGATTGTTATTGGACAACAGATTTACAGCACTTAAAACAGTAACATTTTCCTAATGTGAAATTTCTGTGGCGCTTTAGCTCTCTAAGGCCTGGAGCTGAGGAGTCGTGCTTTTGGCCACATGGGGACGCTGCTTAGTAACAAGCAGTTTTATTATACTGCTCTTAGTATCCAACTTAACCCCTTTTATTTCAGCAGAAAACACACATTTCAAAATTCAAGCTCATATTGAGTCAATTTGTATATTATATAGATATAAAGTGTATAAAAATACATTCAGTGGGGTCCAAAAGTACTTTTAAAGTAAAAATACTTTTTTTACTACACTAAACCATACTATCCTATGCAATGCTAAATTATACCATTACATTACAAATTAGGTGGTCAGCAAAACTGTTTTGTCATCATAAAGTTATTTTGACAAAGATACTCTACAGGTAACTAAAGATAACTACATTAGATAAGTTAAAAAAAAGTTTTAACGTAACAGACTAAAAATGTGATGTAACATTACAAAAACATTGACATCATTCTAAAACGCTGTACTCTGTGTCCAAGTGGCTAAACAGTGATCACACTGGTAAAAACATCATATTCATTATACCATTATATAATTTCTACGTACTGTTGTGATTTTCAAACTGCTAGAAAAATGACTTTGCACAGCACAAATAAGTAAAAGCAAACTAACCCCAAGTAACAATTAACTGATTATGACCCAATTTATAAACCATGTAGGCCTCTTTAGCTTTGATAAACTGGGGTAAGGTTAAGCTTGTTTGGGCAAAATGTTCCATGTGCTGTACGCTGTGATGAAAAGGTGATTGATTGATGATAACAAGTGAATGATAACTGTCCACGCAGCATCACTGAGCTTGCAAATGTGATTGGGTCAACAGGCAAACTGATTCTCAGCAAGAAAAACAGTTAATCATTGAAAGAGCCTTATCAGAGATGTGATTGATTTACAAAGAGCATTGCTCTAAATGTTTATTGATGCAATTGTTTACTTGCAGAGCTACTTGAGCTTTTCAAATGTAATGAAAGAAACAAAGAAGCTTGATCATTTCAGTAGCATGCGTTGCCAAATATTATTTTATCCCTCAATGGTAAGCTGTGATCAAGTGAAAGTAAAAAATCATTCGACAAACAAGCAGTCCATCAGGAAACAATCCTGTCATTGACATTATCATGTTTCTGATGAAAAGCATACGCAGAGATAAGCAGGAAGTAATAGCAAACGTTGCAATTGTATTATTATTCAATGATTTTTATTTCAATGAGTTTTAAACTGGAAGGGTCTTGAGGTTTATGATTACCTAGACCACAAATACCCTGACAGGTGAGGACTATGAGAACTTCATAGATAACTGTCTCAGTTAATCGTTATGAAGGAGGCTTGCTCTGTCTCAGACGATCCTTAAGAAAATGCCTTTGCTTTGAGTTATTTTAAAGAAAACACTGCAGGGCACTTAGCATTGTGTCTGCTCATTTGTAAACAGGGAATTTTTAAAAATATATAGTTGACTATACAGGAAATAATATGTCACAAGAAAGAATATGAATTCCAGTTGTTTTAAAGCATTGTAAAACCTGCCCACTGCTTGTAAGGTTTCGGTTTAAACAGTAGTTCACATTTGGACAATCACTGACAACATCATGAACATTGCTTGTAACTCTTGATCTGCACCTAGGTTGTTTATTTAAAACTTAACAATGCTTGAACACACATCACATGTGCTGAGGTGCCGTTCTTGGTGCTGATAACGACTGGACTGGAGAATGGTTTGCATTCCTTCATCTATTCTGGAGACTTTATTTCTCAGATAAGTTTTATCATGGATCATCTGACTGAAGTTTTTTTTTTCTTGATATCACCAGGAAACTATTAAATCTACAATTACGGTTCTATAAACCAGCAGCTAAGGAACAGAAGGAATGAAATTTCCCATTTGTCACGAAACATTCTGATCAAAATATCTGGAATATCTAGAATCTAGAATGATTTGAAACAACAGGCCTTCAAAAAGCACCACAGCCTGAGGGGAGGGGCTTTGTCCATGCTTATCAGTCCCCTACTCATGTATAAAGATATATTAGCCTGACACTAGCTGAAATTCACATTGCACCAGTTTAAAACTATACAAATGACATAAAGAAATTATTTACATTATGTAAACGTAAATATTCTGCCCTGAAAAATAAGGAGGCACGAGCTGTGTGGTTTGCAGGCTACCGTCCAATCTGCTGACAATCTGTTGTGTGCTTACTATGTCGCCATACTCACATATCTGTGCCATCTCCCCCAGTCAATCCACAGAGTTTTTTTAACTGGCCTCAAATGTGCTTTTGCAAGCCGGCTGTTGCTGTCCATCTCCCTGATTAAGCTTCATTAGATCATTGTTTCAAACAAAACAAAAACGGAACATTTATATTCCAGGTGAGACATTCATTCCCAAGTTCTCCAAGAGAATGTTATTCCGCGTAGGCCACCAATTCCACAAGTTATGAACTGCAAACACTTTTCTAGTGCTACCTGTTAGTCCCATTTGGCCAGACATGTGAAATGAAAAGAGTGATTGGAGAGAAAGTACAAATAGGCAGTGGTTACAAATGGAGTTTGGTCAGTGGTCGGAGATCCTTATTGTGGAGATAGGCAGGACTTTGTTCACAAACTGGAGTTTGAAGTTTCAAAGGGGAAAATAGAAAGAGGAGTTACATCAGTTGTGAGCAACCCTCTGACTTTTAGCCCCAGGACTGTATGGGTGACTGATTATAATGCAGGACTTGACATCACAGGCAGGAGAATTCTGTGATGGGACTCGAAGTGTGCTTGCAACAAGTTGCGTGTAAACACCTGTCCTGGGCCACCACTGCCTGACAAGCTGGAGGTCTGCCACAGATATACAATCTGATCAGTGATCAGATCATGTCTGAATTGTAAAACTGTGAAATAAAGGCCATTTAGGTTTTCAAACAGTGACCCAGTTGCTTTATATTTGTTATAGTGATAGAGGAAACTCAGCCTTTTTGATCACTATTATAAGTAATTAAAAAGAGAAAGAAGATGATTGTGGGGGTGTTAATCCATTCAGAATCATTATATGTGTGATTCAATTTTATTGTTAAAAACACGGCTAAGATCATAAGGAGGTTGTGATTAATAAAAGATTTAAATTAGGACATTTTATGATTTTTATGGCTCTAGGGAATATTGGACATTGAACTTCACTTCACTACAAAATTGAATGTATAATTAATGCAGTGGATTATTACCTCCATAAATCATTTATTGGAATAAAATTCAATTCTTCCTAACTTTTCAAAGGTAATAATCGGTTTACACCAAATGGCCTGTCACGTTAATAAAGATTATGAGTGACACATGAATACCAGTTAATCAATACACAGCCAAACCCACCCGCTTTATATTCCAGCATACTTTGCAGATTAAAATCTTTTAAATAGGTTTGTTCATCAAGATGCTTTGCCCATGTGAGGTAATGATCTAATGCAGTTATCTGCTCGCCTGCTCTGCTCATTTACGGGCATGTCAGTAAGGGCCATAACTTTACAGATTATACTTTACAGAGGTCATTCTTCAGTTCATGGAGATGAGCTCTGAGATAAGCAATTTAATGGTGACACAGATAAGATTTGTCATTTGTGAATCATTCCTGTACACTGCATGTCATTACATTAGGTTAATTTCGGTTGAGCACAACTTTCTGTGACGAGTTAAGAAAGATTAATGAAGCAATCCTGTTTTTTACAGTCTATACAAATATACATGTCTTCTTAAAATCTGTATACAGCCTGGAATTTGTTCCTGTAGCTCAACTGGTAGAGCATTGCGTTAGCAGTGCAAAGGTTGTGGGTTCGATTCTCAGGGAATACGTACACAGATAAAACATTAATCGAAGTCTCTGTAGATAAAAGTGTCTGCTAAATGCATAAACGCAAATATGCAATATTCAGATGTCCCTGAAATTTATCCAGACCAGCTATCTGGTTAGTTTAGGTGTTTTCCAGCTTGTTCAAAACCAGCTCAGCACATTTAGTCCACAGTCAAGTGGGATGTGCAAATGAACAATGTTTTAGCAAGCTCGACACAAATACAAAATCCCGCACCCTCATTAAATTTCACCTGATACAGTAATTTAATTGAAACATGAAACACTACTGTGACATCAATTACAGTTAATGGAGGATCTTAAACA
>JAZGTK010017512.1:0-12245 GCA_036877625.1 Ambastaia sidthimunki
TGGAATGCGCGATGCATCACGGCTCGAACCGCTGCGGCCTCGCTGACAGCTACAGAGATGTCAAGCGTGCCCTGCGTGTGCGTGTTTGTGCACGCTCGAAAGCAACAGCACAGAAGTGAAATCTGACCTCCCGGCCCCCAACCCGTTCCCTCCAGCAGAAGGTTCTGGAGTTAATTCTCCAGACTCCAAAACACAAAAACAAAGTTCAGAAACATAATAACTGCTGTACGTGGATGACAACGTTAACAGCTACACAAACGTAATGTATTTGTTTATGTGCATTAAGAGCACGTTTGCAGGGCTTCATCAGAACAGTCACGTTTTTTATTGTATGTAGACTATGTGCAGTGTTTGTATGAATTATAAAAGCTTCTGTTAAAGTACAGTTGCTATGACAACATAAATAACGTGAAAAGTATTTTTATAATAGTATAAATGGTGTTTGCGACAGTTCTAAAATTGTTATTAAGCACAACATGAAGCAACATTTACACTGTTTACACAATTTAACTTATTATTCAGCAAGAAAATAATGAGGGTGGAATTTACATTTTGTGACGGGATTTTTAATTGGATCGGGATGTATGGCAGTGACGTTATTGGTTAATTTTTTCCCCTTTGGTTGTGTCAGCAGAAAAGTAATTTCAGGACTGAGAAAGTTATTACATTATGATGAAAGATTATGAAAGCAAGCTTATTTTTCTTTAGAATAAATGCACTGATGAATCATGCAAACAAAACCAGGAACTTTTATTAGGGAGGTAAATTGAAAGAATTTGATTTCATACGGTCTGTTTCATTAAATGCAAATGTTGTTCTCTGAGGGATGTTATTTTTAACAGAAAGTTTCATGTAATTTAAAATCTGTATTGCTGTGACTCAGATCATCTGTTCTGACGGTTCATTATTAGTTACTTTTGTTCTAGTTTCCACTTCGTCTCCGTCACTTTTATTGAAGTATTAATTAATTCTGGGAACAACTGTATTCTCAAGGCATCTGTGTAATCTGTCTCCATAGCGTTCAGCGCGTCGTCATGGCGAGATGGACAGAAGCTGGTGAAGATGATGCTCGGACCGGCGCCACGGATACGCAGTGAGCCTCGGGCACAGTCAACAGATAGACAAACAACAACAGGTGAGCGGGAGAGATCTCTCAGGCTCCGCCCCATCACTATAGCAACCACTCAGAGCCCATCCAAATGGCAAACAAAACACTGATGTCGTCATTTAAGATCTGTGTTCATTTATCCTTAAATGTCACAAGGTTCATCATCTTAGGCTTTTTGAATTTTGGATGCACCACCAGTTCGTTTCAAATGTGTTTAATGCCAGTTATTAAATATCGCATGTATTGCATTGTGCTCCAGTGTAGTGTTGCAGCAGCCTGCAGCCCAAGTGTCACATCTATTAATAAATAAAGATTTGGAAAGCCTCTCACGTTGGTAAACTTTGCCGCTTAGTGACCGTAATGAATAGGTTTCGACTGGGTCTTTCTGACTCAGTGCACAATCGAGCTGGCCTGATTTCCTCCACACACGCAGGGCTCAGCATTATACGTTATTCCAGTCCTGATTTATTGGACTGCAGAGACGGAAATGCTCGATGCTGTATTGATTTAAACATTATATGCAAGCAAGCCACTGAAGGGAGCGTTCCTCCAGTCCAGATGTACAAACAGAGAGCCTGTGGCACAAATGCCTTGTGTTTGGATGACTGTGTTTGACTTGATTATTTTTTAAATGGCATTAAAACACAAAGCAGATTGAATAACTTAAAATAATTTGGCCAGTAGCAGTTGGGTAGAAGGTGACAGCCACAGTCTAGTACACAGCATGTTTGTGTATTTATTTTTTCTGTCTGTTTTCTGTATTTATTTCTGATCATCATTGTTTCCTGCAGACTCTGTCCCTCGTTCCACCTCTGATCCCCGTCTGGAGCGGAGCCGACATTCAAGGCCCAAAAATGCAGAAAGACCCCATAATCGCACACTTTCAGAGGACCCAGCTGGACCCTCCACACCAGCAGGAGGAGCTAGAGGGAAATCTCCCAAAACTGACCGGCTCTCAGCTGATATTCGCGGCATCCTAGATGACCTGCAGTTGGAAGATGACGCCGGTAGGGCGGCGCCACCCAAAGTCCGTTCCTCAACCCGGGTTTCCCGCAGTGCCAGCCCTGCCAAGACCACCAAGATGGTACCAGAGCAGCCCATGCAGAAGAAACGACACTATGACGCAGAGGCGGTGCGCCTGTATATCGCTCAAAAACAAGAAGAGCGTAAAAAACGGCAAGCGGAGGAGAGGAGAGCTCAGAGGGAGGAGGAAGAGAAGAAGAATAAACGGCTACAGGAGCTCTACAGGAGACAGCGAGCAGGGGCCACGAAGGGCCCGGCTGCACCTGAGGGGCCGATAAAGAAACGGCTGCAGGAAACGTACACGAAACTATTGCTGGAACAGACTCAGCTCGGGGGAGAGATCAGCGCTGCTGTCGCAACAAACATCGTCCCGCAGGTAAGCGTGTTTTACTGCATTTTTCTGTACAGCAGCCTGTAGAAGTTATTCTGTGTGCAGGTTGGTGATATTGGTGTTATATCACTTCTGTATTTGCCAAGTTGTTAGCTTTCAAATATGTCTTTTACAAAAACCTACGACTTTAATAGCCTTATTAGGTTGTTCACATTTCCTGTTTTCTTATACAAGAAGACATAGTTTAACTGACTATATGCAAGAAACTTTAAGAACTTCAGCAATAATATAAGCCAGCTGGAAAACTTCCAGTGAATTGTCACTTGTTAGTGTGGTGGTGTCTTCAACAGCAGTACCTAGTTTATAATCAGAATACAGTCTGTTAAATAGTCAGGCCAACCATTCATTTAAATATTCAAATATAATATTCTTTTATGCAGTTACATCAGAGACCAGCGTACCAGCCGTCTGGAGAATCTGATAAAGAAAACAAAAGACACGATGGACCTCACAGCACCACCTCCAGCAGTGATCTGTCCCTTACAGAACAGCGACAGCCTCCGTTTTCCAGGTAAAACACAGACCAAATCTCTTTGTGTCTTACTTTCACTTTCATTATTGTGTTCTGCCTAATCATGCAACATCAGCATACATCGTTTTTGTTGTAAATGTGTTGTTTGATTTCCAAGACAATTTTCTTTCAGTGTTTATTTAATATTTTTATTATTATATTATTTGTTTAGTAGCTCAAACTGTCGAATTAACATCAGCTGCATCAGTTCTGTTCATGTTACACGATGTTTAAAACCTAAAACAGAGGAGGAAGTGAAAAAAGATCCCACTGATTTTGAGCAGCTCTCCAAAGGGAAGTTTTGAGAAACTGGTAATAATAAGTGGTTCTGTAAGAATAAATTAAATGCTTGGCCAGTGGCGTAGCAGGAAGTGTTTGTTGCCTGTGTCGGTTTCCATAGACACCTCTGTGTGTGTGTAGTCTGTGGCCTCCACTGCATATCGGGTTCATGCCCACTGGGAATTTTGTGAACAGCTTTAAAATAGAGAAAATATGAAATCTGATCAGCTGTGTGTGTGTGTTTGTGTGTGTGTGTGTGTGTTTGTGTGTTTGTGTGTGTGTGTGTTTGTGTGTTTGTGTATGTGTTTGTGTGTGTGTTTGTGTGTGTGTGTGTGTGTGTGTGTGTGTGTGTGTACATGCATACATCATTCATTCTACTCGTATGTGTGTTTAATGTATAACACACAATACGTTCTGTTTTATGCATTCTGAAGTACATTTTTATAATTGTGTTTTATTATACTTACTGTTACACTTTAATGGTTTGTTGTTCTTTACTGTTTCTGTAGGAATGAATTGGGATTTGCAGGGTCACGCTGGCTCCACACTGACCATCCTCATTCTGCTGTAATTAGGGGCAGTGACTCTTTAGCTCCTCCTTCTGGTCGTATTTTCTCCCAGCTTGTTCATCTTGAGACAGAAGCTTCAGGACCAGAGAGATCCAGAGCTGCACCCTCAGACTCAGACCGCAACATGAGCCGCATCGAGGCACTGAAAGCCTCCGCTGCATCTCTGTCCAGCCGTATAGAGAACGAGGCACGCAGACTAGCTGGTACCAGAATCAACTTCAGTTGTGCCAGAGATATGAGCACGGGGCTTCTCTTCTCATCCGATCACCGCTGGGCCGACCCGGTCAGTCCACCTGTCAGAGAGCATTCGTCAGGTTCTGATGACCTGGTGGAAAGAATTCAAAGAGTGCTCGCTGCAGGTCCGAGCACCTATGAAGAGGCCTTACCAGATGTGGGCAACCTTCACAGCTTCAGGGAGAAGATAGAACCTGTGCACATACCCCACACAACACCCACAGACTCCAAAAACACGCACAAGATCTCTTCTCCAAAACCTGATGTCCAGGATGTTGCTCTGGACAGTGGAGGTTCTATCAGTGAAGGTCTTCTGAGTGAAGGAAGTTTGTCCGAAGATGACGAAGACCTGCAGGAGCTTCCTAGATCCTGTCACAAACGAGAGACCACAGGTTACAGCTCAACTCTCCCGAGTGGAGATGGTTTAAACCAGATTTTGCGCCTCCAGAAAGATGCAGAGAAACACCTGCCCTTCAGTCCATCTAGTCTGGTACGAGATAGCAATGGACCATGGGAGGAACTCGCCAAAGGAAGCCCACATAATTGCAGAGTTGCACAGAGTTTCAGCAAAGGTAAAAACATCTAAAAAATGCACAATAAAATGTATCATTATTTAAAATTATTTACAGTATACATAGTTTTAATATAAACTAATGCATGCTCTGTTTATCTCTTGACTGTTTGAAGAGAGGGGAGATAAGAGTTCCCCAGCCTTCCGGTCTGTTCTGTCTGCTGCCAGCTCATTGGATGGAATGGCCTATGAGGATGACTTCATTTCCTCTCGTGCCAGTAGCCAATCAGCATCCAAGAGAAGCCCTAATGGGCTCAGGTAAAACACAACTGTTTTAAAACTCCATAGATCACAAATCATTTTCATAGTGGTTGTTTAAAGAGAAGGATAGGTTGAGGTTTAATCAGCCTAAAGGGGGCAGTGTTGCACTATTATTGTGCTAGTCCCCACACTTCATACTGTAAACTGTTTTTTGGCTTTGTTTAAAATATACTGCCTCATTTACTGAGTCCTACAGAGTGGTAGACAGAAGAGTAGTATGCAGCATTGTGGTCAGTATGTGTGTTCCCTGAAAATCAAACCCACAACCTTTGAGCTGCTATCACAACGTCTACCAATTGAGCTACAGTTGAGTTACAGGAATGTTCTATATACATAATTCATTCTGTAAGAGTAGCCACTGTTTTGAATAGTGTATTATATGATTATAAGGTCTTATGGAGTATTGGCATTGTATGAATGTATATAAAATTCAAGCCTGTGTTTATAAACTCCATCAACAGTAACTGCCACGATCGGTTCAGTCCCCCTGATGAGATGCTAAGTATCAGATCTGCATGTGATATCAGAGGTGGAGCAAGTTCTCACCGTTCTCCAGCCCTCACACCCATCTCTTCTCCACACTCGACCAGCTCAGGAAACAAAAGAGGTCAGATATACACCTACAAAGCCAAGACATCTTCAGATCTTCACAGTGTGAAAGCAGTTTCAACCCCTCTAATCTCTTTGTGTTTCTTCAACCTCAGACCAGAGCCTCCAGGAGGGGCATAGAAACACATTCTCCGCTTTCTCTGATCTCCCTGCTGAGGGTTCAAAGAAGAGCGGATCAGAGAAGGCATCCAGTCGCGGCTCTAACAGAAGCGTGGACACAGAGAGCACACTGGGGGGCGTCTCAACTCACTGCATTCACAGGTACAAACCTCCATGCTGAGGAAGCATGTACCTCCTAAACGTACCTCCAGCCTAAAAACCTTCTGGACCAACTGCCGTCTAAAATTGAAAGTTTTTTTAATTGCCAAATTCCATTACTTGATATAAAAGGTAATTCAAAAGCTTTATTGTTTTATGCCTGTGTTCAGTTATATAGATGAATTTTGAGGTGTCCTTCCAAGTTGAGTTTCTTGTTAGTTGCTATGAAGAATTTTGATGTTGCATTTGTAAATAGGCTTGTAAGACAGTTGTTTTTTTGACAGTTGAGTTTGATGAGAAGTTTTCTTTGACTTCATGCAGTCATCTTTCATTACCTTCCTGCTAGTCAGCGAGTCATCGGAAACGAGCAGAAAATGTTCTTAAGCAAGAGATCCACACTGTTCCTGTTTATCATAATTATGAGGAGCCCTTTGAAGAGCAGCCAGAATCAATATTAGTTCTTCTGTATGTCCAGTTCGGTCCGCTGTAGATGTGCTGAGAGGCAACACACACACACTGGCTCTTTTGTTCAGTCAGTTTTGTGGGCTGTGGGTCAGTCAGGCTCATTGCCAGGAAGATCTCTTCCTCCAGTGTGACATTCGAGCCTCCCTGTGGCATTTGTTGAAGCCATGAGTTGGATTCCCCTCGTGCCTGTTCAGGGTTTAGAGACCTGAACTCCAGATATGTGTCTGTGGGTGGGCTTATCCAGCAGCAGAGAGGTTTAGCTGGATTAACTTGGGTTTAAGAGTTATTCCCGTCATCGGCACACTTTCCTGACCTGACAGACAGTAGCACAAAATCTTCATTGTTGTAAAATTGTTATAAAAAGTCTTTCAGTTTTTAAAAATGTTGTCTTGTTTTTTAGTCTTGGCTTGGAAAGAAAGAAATCGCCCAGAAGCCCCGGTACGACTCCTGCTGCTGGTTCTCCAGCCGGATCTGGTTCTTCTCGGCTGTCTGCAGTTCACGGTACCCCTGTCAGAGGGTCTGATCAGAGGTCAAGCCCCCCTCACGCTGTGCTGCCTAGTCCTTCCTCATCCTCTTCTTCAGCTGCCAGAGTTAAATCCAACCGGTCCCCCCGGACTCAGAGCCCCAGAGAAGAGCACAAGTCTGCAGGTAACATGGGCCTTTGAATCTCTCCCTTATTGTGTTTGGTTCCAGCTGATGGTTCTGGAGATTTTAAATTCATTTGAGAGTTGCAGTTCAGAGTTTGGTTCCACCTGTTTGTTCCCAGCCTCTGAAGAGATGCAGTTTTCTCCTTTGGTCCTGCAGCAGAGGTTGTCTGCTGAGCTCAGTTACCTGGACGCACTGGACGAAGAGTCGGTGCGACAGCTCGGCGATGTGGATAGAGTACGAGGTGTCTCTCTCGCTCAGCAGGAAACTGTCTCACTGGCTCAGATTCTGAAGGTAAGACAGGCCTGTCAGTTATCAGCCCGGTCAAGGTGCTGTGCTCATGTAGCCTTGTTTCATGTGTGTAAGGGTGACCTTTAACCTTTGACACCTACAGTCCCAGCAGCAGAGGTACGAGCATGATCTATACCTGCTGAGAATGAAAGCGGAGCAAGAAGCCCTGGAAACACAGAGACAGCTGGAGGAGAGCAGGCAGAAAGCTGCACGGGTATTCACACCACATTACCATTCACACTAGAGCTTTATGTGTGGACTTTGGTTTGACATCACAATGCCTGTTGCTTGGCTATGAAAGCTGTTTACAAAAGTCTATAAAAGCTGGGTGCTTATTGGCTGCTTTTTTCCATTATCAAGACCAGCTTATGTTTTTCAGAATATGAGTTTACAAACTTTGACTGGTGTATGAGTCAACAGAAACGGCAAATCGCGGTTGTTAAATACAAAAAAGAAGTCAAACAGGTGCAACTAGTACTTGCAGTTGCACTGGTGTTTGTGATGCAGATGGTGTCGTATGCGTGTGCTTGCAGGTGCATGCAGAACTGCAGGAGGGTTTATTCCAGTCTCAGCAGCAGGGGTTGGGAGATCTGCATGAGTCCACAAACAAGATGACACATCAGCAGGTCGAGGCTGCACGGCACACCGCTGAAACAGCCCAACGCATTAAAGAGGTGAACTAAACATCTCACACACACACACACACACTGCTGCCTTGTTTCTTTATATGATACTAAACTCAACAACACTCAGTTGTTTAACATGCTGATCTTCTCAAAGTGTGAAAAATATTCACTCAAGTCACTGTAGCTTTGTCTTTAGTCAGTTTAAAGTGTTTAAAATGTCTCTCTGTCTCTCTCTCTCTCTCTCTCTCTCTGTAGATAACGGAACTGGCTCGCTCACAGATTGCAGGAGCATTGAGCATTCCTGGCCCCTCCAGTACAGCTCTGTATGACCATCTAAAACAGCACAGCTACGCCTCCAAACAGCTTCAGCCACACCCTCACACAGACAGGTAACTATCATTCATCTGTGTTCTGACACATTTTCTTCAGGCATGTTTATTTTAGCTCAAGAACCAGGTAAAGTTCAAGAGACAATCTGTCGTACTGCTTGTGATCTGTATACCCTGTTTTGGATCTTCTCCAGTTGCTGGAAGAGCGAACTGTCTCCAAAAAAAACTCAGTCAGAGGGTGAGACACCACCAGACAGCCTCTCAGACTCCATCCCTTCCAGAAGACCCACCATCAGGTACCATCAAACATGTTCTTCATGTCTGCTGGATTACCTTCATAAAGGTTTACATGCAGTTGATAAATGGCTATTTCTGCCTCCCTCTCCTGTCCCACACTCTCCTCTGATTCTCCCTCTCCTGTCCCACACTCTCCTCTGATTCTCCCTCTCCTGTCCCACACTCTCCTCTGATTCTCCCTCTCCTGTCCCACACTCTCCTCTGATTCTCTCCTGTCCCACCATCTCCTCTGATTCTCAGTGGTGGAGGCAGCAGTAATACTCAGCTGAGTCCGTCTCTCTCCGATCAGAAGGAGATGAGAGACAAAGACAGAAGCAGCAGCTCAGTGGAGAATCTGGCTCATACAGCAGCTGATGAGTCTCTGAGATCAGACAGCATACACAGACTGCTCGAGGAGAAAGGTACAGCTCATAATCTCTGGCACAGGAAGTGATCCGTGTAGAAGATTGTCCTGAAAAATGTGTCAGGGTTCCTGAGGACTTGCACTGTAAAAAACAAAATGCTGAGGACATTATGTGTTTATTTTATCCACATTTCTGTTGACCCTAAAACACAACACAATGTGGTCTAAAGTTTCAAAAACATGCAAAACAGCTGTAAAAAAACAAAACAGGTTTTTTGGTAAATTGTGCCGACTTTTAAAGTGTAGAATGATTTGCATGGAAAATTTGTGGAAAGTAGATATGCTTAGATCTGCAATATGTATTGTTAGAAATTGCTCTTTGTGGATCTATATAGAATGATTTTACTCATCCAATTATCATAAAAAACTGGAATTGAATAAAGACTGGAAAGTCATGGAAATTCATTGATTCAAAAAAGGCTGAACGCACAATGCTGTACATATTTAATCATTTTGGACTGTGGAATTTTCACAAAGTGCAGAGTTGTGTTTTGACCATGTGACTTCCTGTCTGTCTGTTTCCGATAATCAGCCGACAATGCCTCAATCACCACAGAGTGCTCCGTGAAGTTTGAGGACTCGATGACTGAGGATGATATCGAGGAAAAATCGTTCCGTTCTCTTCTACCTTCTGAGGCCCACCGGCGTGAATCTCTGGACAGGAAGCCCGGTCCTCACCCAGAGTCTGATGACGACAACATCCATAACAGAACCGGCCCCAGAGAGAGTTCAAAGGTGAGATCCAGTCTTCTTTTTCTGTGATGGAGAAAATAAACGTTAGGTATCTCTGTCATTAGCTGTCCACCTGGTTTTAAACAGTATTTAAAAAGTTCCTGTGATGGCCAAATTAAATCTGAAATTGAGTCTGAATTGTTCCCACACTCTGCTCTTGTGTTTCTATAACACGATACACAGCAGGACGGCAGCGTGTCTTTCTCCAGCGGTCAGGACAGCTTCTCTAAGTTCACCATGGACCTGGTGCGTCAGTACATGAAGGAGGAGGAGCTTCGTGCCCAGCATCAAAGTTCACTGCTTCACCTGCGTCAGAAAGCCCTCAGAGAAAAGACCAAAGCTGAGCTGGCCTGGCTGGAGCACCAGAAGAGGCAGGACAAACATAAAATTATCCGTATTTACTTTAAAAATAGTTGGTCTTAAGTCATCAGTGCACAATTATTATTAAGGTTTTCATGATCTTCGGTCAAAATGTAATAACACTTACTGCCTTTGAAATGACTTTGTGTTTATGTAACAAAGACAGAAGAGGTGAGACAAAATATGATCCAATTGATGAGCTTTCTCCCAGTGTTCAAACTCAAACTCCTGTCTGTCTGCCGTCTCCTGCAGGCGTCTCAGAGATAAAGGAGAAGACGACAAGATGCCTCCCCTGCGTAAGAGACAGAGAGGTTTAATAATGAAACTACAGCAGGAACAGGTGACGGTCTGATACTTTGTTTGATATTCAGGCTAAGACGTTTGTGCTATAATATATATACACAGATATAGGTCAAGATGTTCTGTGGTGATGTTTGTGTTACAGGCAGAGATCAAACGACTGCAGGAGGCCAATAAAGCAGCGAGGAGAGAGAGACAGCTGCTCCTCAAACAACAGGAGGAGATCCAGAGAATGAGACACACAACCCTCAAACTCAAAGAGCGACTGAAGAGCGCTGGAGACACAAACCTGGTCAGTTCTGTGAAGACGTGTGTAGTGTGTGTGACCCATACATTGATTTACCTAAAAATGAATATATATAACATTTCTGTGGCTTGTGACCAGAAATGGCCACAATCTTCTAACCAGAACAGGTAATGCAGGTAATCGTCGCTTGTTTTTAACGTCACAGGAATCAACGGTGTCAGGTGTGGCTGAGGAATCGGCTCCGCCCAGCGTCATCTTGACAGACGCAGAAACACGTAGCCCCTCCCCATTATCTGTGTCCGGCAGTGAAACTAGCAGCATCATGGAAAAACTGAAGAAGATGCGCTTTCACATGGACGAAAAGTAAATAAACACTCTTCTTTCTCTCCGTCTTATTTCTTTCCTGTCCTCACTAATGTTTCACAAGTCAGAACATCTGGTGCTTTGATTACATTAACCAAACGTACGTTTTTAAAGATGTGTATTTCTTCAAACATGAATGTCTGTTTGGTGTGCTCATAGGCTGGTTTTTTGAAAGTTTGACTTGTTAATATTACTAATATCATTTATTTCCTCTAAACCTGTTTAAATTTCTGTGTGCAGAATCTTAGGTTTGAACACAAGTGTGCTCTGTGTAGGAAATGTATAACTCCTCTCTAAATTTAAGAATGACACCATCTAAAACCATCTAACCGGCCTCCTTATGCCACTAGTAAACAGGAAGTTCATCTGTCAACCAGATGTCTGAATCAGTAATAACCTTTATGCAGTATTTATTACGTTCATCTCGTAAAATGGTTCCTCCGTTATCAGGAGATGTTTAAATGTTCTTCATTATCTCCTTATGCTTTTTAAATTCTTTGGCCATTGTATGTGAACTCATTCATCTGCGTTCAGCCTCTCTGGCCGATCAGACAACATGTTTTGTTTTATCATCACAGCTCGGTGATCAGTGAGAGACGTGTTATTGTTTTAAAACTTAAAAGCAGTGACGCATTATTATCATGTGAAAAAATCAGACCGCTGAGAGATGGATTTCACGCTTGTCTGATGGAACTAATCGCACACGAGGTGCAACTGTGATGCCGTTCACACGTGTCTGCTCACTGTTCTCACTCTAATAGCACTAACAGAACAACAATCTCTTCTGTGTAACTCCTCTCTAATTATTCAGTGGTCTGTCCACATCAACAGTGACTTGTCAAAGTGATTTGTAATCCGGTTTAGAAAAGCCTTTGTGTGAATTCAAAGGGACAGATTTGCATTGTTTTTTTAAATGACTTTTGTACATCACTCTGTATGTTTAATTAAATAAATGGATTTTACCCTCTTATCACAAAAGTATTAACAACTATCACTCAAACATACTTTTCTGGAAAAACAACAACTTGGTCAGATTTTACCCAAACATAATGGTTTCAAAATATCAGATTTTCTTTTATGCAAATTTTTTTTTTGTTTTGATTTTGGGGTGAAAAGGGCACCGGATGTTTCCTGGCGGTTTTCACGAGACTCACCAGCCTGTTGTGTTGAGCATTTAAAGGTTTACAGGCCGTTTCCAGATGAAAGAGCGAGTTTGTCTCAACGACCTTTCAGCTTAAACTGCTCTCTTAAAGGCACAGTGTTCATCTCATCTCAGAGACATTATCTGCAGAATGTGGTTAACTGCTTGATGTTTTTGCATGGTTAGGGAAAAAACAGATGCACATGTTTACACTCAATCTCTCTTTCTTTCT
>JAZGTK010017513.1:0-12244 GCA_036877625.1 Ambastaia sidthimunki
GGGATGAACGGCCTCTGCTGTTCCACACAAACCACTTTCCTCATGTCATCAAAGCTGGGGTCGTTCTGCACCAGGTCGTAAAACGGTGGCTTGTACTCCTCCACAATCCCTGCAAGATCAGAGAAAGACTTGTTGTTTACAAACATGCATTTGGCAGACACTTCCATCTAAAGCAGCTTAACATGTTTAGCTTGAATGCGCTGTATCAGTCAATATGGGATCGAACCCATAACCATGGCGTTGCGAGCTCCATACTCTACCAGAAATGTATTTAAATGGGAGGTTCTGTCAGTGAGCTGACCGTTACTGATGGTTCGGCGAGCGATCTCCCACAGCACCAGCCCGAAGGCCCAGATGTCCACCCTCTTATAGGCATCAAAACAGTCTGTCTGGATGGTCTCGTCCAGAACCTCTGGAGCCATGTAGCGCTTGGTTCCCACTTTAGGATTATTGCCCACATCCAGCTGATTATCTGACTGGGTGTGTGTTACTGCCAGACCTACAGCAGGAGTGAAGAAGATATTACAAACCAAATCTGTGTGTTCACATGGTTTTACATTTGCACACACATTCAGAAAACAGCTCAGAAGAACCACATACGAAAACATGATAAAATCAGCTGCAATCTTTAACAAACAAGACCTTGAGTGAAACTAAATATTTAGCTGTTATCTGTGTTTGTATATATTATGTAAATATTTATTATCTACATGACTAATTATAATTATCATGATTTCTATTACTATATATTATTGAACAGTAATGATTATATATAACTGTAATTGAATGCATGTTATCTTACTGTAATTTACTGTAATGTAATTAACTGTAATGTTATTTTCTTTGCTGTTACCTTGGTTACGTCAGACTTTTCCCCCCGTTTAGAACAAAGTACATTCAAGAATCACACAAGAAGAAAATGTGAGTAAGTTCTGTACCCAGATCAGCGATGCAGCACTGCAGGTCTTTCTTCACCAGGATGTTTTTGCTCTTCAGGTCTCTGTGAGCGATGGCCGGTTTCCCCTCCGTGCCAAAGATCTCCGTGTGCAGGTGCACCAGCCCGCTGGCGACCGACGCCGCCATGCGCAGACCGTCTGCCATCTCCACGGCAACCCGCTGCAGGTAGTCGTAGAGAGAGCCGTTCTCGTGGTAGTGTGTGATCAGCCACAGCTGAGTGCTGGAGTTTCTGGAGGTCATGTCTGAAGCCATGAAGCCTGCGCAGAAACAACACGTTTATCCTTCATCAAAACTCTTACAGCATTCGTTATACTGAGGAATGCGTTTCTCTTTTCACAAGATCCAGGAAGTGCAGGTGACGTCCAGCTCACCTAATATATTTTGGTGTCGCAGCAGGACAGTGTTGTAGATTTCCGTCTCTCTAAACCATGATTTCTCATCTCTGGAGGAGAAAATCTTTACGGCTACGTTTTCTCCTTGCCACTGTCCTCTCCAGACTTCTCCATACCGTCCCTTTCCTACAAACACACCCAGTTTTCCAAACGGATATGACACAGTCCTAGATATTTTCCTTTATTTTCAAAAGCCAAACATTATGGAGTGGAGCAGATGTCAGATGTGTCTTTATGACTGATCTGTGAGATGTTCAGATCTAATAACTCATGTCTCTGTAGGTCCATAAATGCTGTGAAGTTCCGACAAGGGGCTTAGGGGTCTTACCAACACACTCCACCAGACTGATCTGCCGTGCGACTGTTCTCTGCACCAGGAAGGGCAGCCCTGATCCGCTGCCTGACGTACAGGAATGATCCATCAGATCCTGGAAAACAGCACAAGATCCGTCACAATCTGAACTGATGAATGAATACAGAGTTACTCCAGTGAAACAGATATCACAGGAGTTCACGGGTAACATTTACATTTCAGTAGACAAATGACAGGTACAGGCCAATTTAACTTTAGGTTCACATGAATTTACGTATAGGGCAAAATTTATAAAATTACTTTTTTTACTTAACATAGTCTGTCAATCACTATGACATAAAACTGCTTGTGTTAATAGCTACAAAAGAAACAAATTGTTTTGTTCAGTACAGCACAAATATACAAATGTCAGCTACTCAATTACAGAGATTTTTAACATGATGAACACATGCATCATTGTGCATAAAATGCTATTTGTCCTCATGTTTTCAGGCACTGATGGAAACTGAAATCATACTGCGAGCGTGCTGTCGCCGACGTTTGAAGCAATGAGTCCATCGATGGCTCCCTGCTCGGTGTCGAACTCATGCAGCCTTTCCAGACGGCTGTGATGGAGTCTGCGACACACCAGCACGGCCAGCACAGACAGCAGACCCAGCACCACGAACGGGCCCAGCACAAACAGAACCAACATCTCCACACGGTACTGCACAGCTTTCTGGCCCTCTGGACCTTGTCAGAGACACAAACACAATCAAATGAACTTACATTCACAGTTAAACGTGCTTTATAACTGAGAAATTTTGACTGGATAAGCCACAGCTGAGTCATCATCAGGTGAGTTCTATATTAAAGGGACAGTTCACCCAAAAAATAAAAACTCTTTCATCGTGTATGTTACTTTTTCTGTGGAAGACAGTGAGTGCCACTGTTGTTTGGTTACCAACATACTTCAAAATGTCTTTTTCTGTGTTTCTCAGAAGAAAAAGTCATACAGGTTTGAAATGATTTGAGGGTCAGTGAATGATGGAAGAATTTTTAGTTTTGGGTGAACTATCCCTTTAATCTCACTGTGGCTTATTGCTGAGTTCTGATCTCACACAGGTTATTATAATAATAATGTTGTATAATGTATGACTGTACTTGTCAGAAGCAGTCGGAGGAGGGTCTCTTTTGAGACGTTGGCATTGCACATGTGCTGGGAGCAGCATTCTACGATGTGTCTAGCGGACGGCGTGTCCGAACACGTCATCCGCTTGCTCTCCAGCCCGACCAGACAGCCACGCTTGAATGTTGTCACATCATTGCTAATGATGACGGAGGTGTAACACTCATCTCCAGTACACTGCTGATCATTACAGTCACTGCCAACACACATGCACTCGACGGGGACATCTGGAGAGAGAGAGAAATTAATTAAGGACGACCAGCGTGACATCAGACCTCAGACGAGACTCGCTGTCTTGTAACCGACACTACCTCTCTATCTCTGCCTTCATTTCCTGTGACACTGAACTCTGATGGCTTAACAAATTGACTACACGGGACAAGCGCCAGAGCGCATCAGTGACACTGATGAATTAACCCAGCATTCATGTTTAATACTCCTCACCAGACGCTACCACTGCCGTGAAGAAGAAAGCTCTCGTCCTACAGCTGTGGAAGTTTGACTGGGAGCTTTTGGTTGAACCGCTGTGTAAGATCTAATCTGAACAATCATTGATAAAAATAATACAACTAGAAACAGGAAATACTCAGGAACTGAGAGAGGACTGATGTAAGTTTTTACCTTTAGCAGATGTCTGTAAGAAGTGAAGCAGAAAGAGAAGGAGGATTCTGGTACTGCAATGCCCCATTTGGTTCACTGCACTGGAGAGAAAATGTTAGAGGTGTTATCCACAGTCTCATCTAGATACATCATCATCATTTCATCTGTCTGCCTCCCACATCTAATGGATTAAACATCTCTGCGAATATACAGAGCAAGTCAATCACCAGACACAGAGCCACAGCAAACACAACCACAAAGATGACGACTTAATTGCGTTTTTAGAGAAGGCAGCTGTGCCCTGCCACAAATACTTCCGCACACACTCAGTGTGTCACACGGGGGCAGTCTCCATGGCAACCGAGGAGAGCGAGATGCCCATTACGGAACGACATCAAAGAGAGCGAAGGAGCACTTCAGGAGAGGTAGAGTGGAACAAGCATTTTGTGGGTGAAGAACACAACGTTGCGATTTTATATCGCAGGACACAACTGTCCTTCAAGCAGCACAAGTTGGACTAATTATAGAGTGCTAGGAGTTTTGAAAAACAGCCCTTTACTTTGTATAGCATCAGTTTTTCTAATTCCTCTTTAATGTAACAACTGAAATTGATGTTTTAAAGATCTTGTTGTATTGCACAAAATGTCTGTACTGGAGGGAGGTAGATGGTCTTACTTGTTCAAATACTCAGATGAGTCTCAAAACTGCCTTCCAGTCTGAGTACAGCCAGATTCTGTCGTCCCATTGAATCCTGTAAACAAAACAGCAGGTCAAACTCATGCACACTTACAGAGAGACAACACTGGTTGTGTTTATACAGAAAGGTCTGAAGTTAAAGACCACTAATAAAACAAAAATTTGACACTAATTTGAAATTGATATAATTAAGCCTAATGGAATAAATTCATTTAAACTACAAGAATTGACCAAGTTTCAAAAAGCATCCTGCTTGCTTCAATATATTAACATGCAGGTAACCCGGGTCACAAACTTGCATTTACATTCAATTAGTGACCTAGTTTATAGTTTAAAATCTTAAATATTCCTCACGCTTTTCACATCATAACATTTCTTTGTTTTATAATTTTCTTTAATAAAAACTCTTTGTTTCAAGGTTTAGTACAATACTAGATTTTCAATGTAAACATACACTTCAGAAACCTACAGTATCTTGTTTTTATTCTTGTTTGGATAACAGTTCTGATTAAGTAAGAAGAATATATGCAGTCCATAGTCTTTAAAATACAGTATATAGTCTCTGATTAGGATCAAAGACCCCCATTATCACAACTTAACACGAAGTGTTACAGGTAACAACACAATAAGTCCCATATGTACGAAACGTGCATCCAGTACAGTTACTACGAAGTGACTGCAAATAAAGCTTCAGTGTTTACAATGATCGACATCGTCCGTGGATGATCTCTGACAGACACAAATCTAGCATAAACAAAGCACAAAATCAGAGCCCGTTAGCGCCTTTTCTTAACACACTGCAGCTCAATCTAATAATCGGCCTGTTTACTGCAGTTGACCGCTGTGCTAATCGTGCTAACAGCGGCTAATATTTGCCCCCCGCGTTTATTTCACGCGATTTAAAGTGGCATCTGGACGCGTCTTACCTTCACCAGCTCCGCAGACTCATGTTTGCATCGATGTTTTGGTGAATACGGTGTTTTATGCGACGTCGTGTTTTACGCGTTCAGACTATCTGCCGCCACCCAGAGAGACTGAACGGACTGCGCCATGACGTCACCATAAACAAGGCGACGCGCGGTGCATTGTGGGATAGCAAAGTCCGCCACGACGTTTTCAATTATAAACGTTTAAAACAAAAATGTGGGCTGTTGTTTTCTACTAAAAATGTCGTAAAACAGAAACTGCAGGTATAAGAAAGTCTATCTTCAATATCTGGGGATAAAGGGTTTATTTGAGCGCTTCGGGTTTTGAGAAATGCGCATTATAAATAAATGCATTATTATTAATATTATTATTAATATTATGTATTGGGAAACATCCGTTTATCCTTTTGTTTAATTGCATTTACTTGCACAATAAATAGTGTCTCTTTGTAAATGCAGTTTACAGGCTATTTTAGGTGAGTAACCAAATCAAATTTCATGATTTTCTAGTTGACGGGTGTTTCTTATTTCTTTATTAACACAACCAGCTACTGTTTATACTGTTTAAAAATAATATTAAATAATATAAATAATATCTCTGTGTATATTTTCCCCCTGAGTTTTGTGGAAATGCAGTTGTGTGATCTGGCCACAAGAGGACTCTGTTGTCCACTTCAGTTTAGCTGTTTATAGTAAATTAAATGTGATGTTTATTTGTTCCAGCATCTAAACTTAACCTGCAATTTACTGAGACAAGCACTGAATCGTTTAAAGAATTGTAGATAAAAGGTACATGTTTTTCAAGCTTTTATCTTTATATTTTAGCTTTATCTTTAAAGCACCTTCATTATAGAAGAGAAAACATTAAACAAATTATATGACTTTCTTGTTGTGAGGACACAGACCAGCAGTAAAAGATTTAATGAAACAGTGACAGTAACATTTTGAGCTGTTAGCATGTGGACCGTCTGCTATGGTGGAAAAACTTTTAAACAAAGATAGAAACTATAAACGTTTATTAATCAATAATTTCTTTTCACGTTTCTTAGTCAATTGCAGTGAAAATGTACTTGTTGGGACAAAAAAACTATTTTTTGTTACTATTAGAGTTTTTAACTACAAACAGCTGAGTTAAAGTGGACAGCAGTGCCTTTTTTGTGGCCAAATCATTTAAGGTCAGTTTGTCTTTAACATACGTAAATGTATGTAAAGTAACCTGCAATTTATTGTTTCAAACAGAGGTGGCGCTAGAGAGGCAAACATTACAGATTCTTTAGGTGAATGAGAAATGTGTGAATTTGTGTTGTACATTTTGCTTCTATGTAACTTGCACTCATATACGTACTAAGAATTTGCATTAGCTTATTCTGTAAATAAATAAAAACAGTGTAAACAGATATTTGCTTGTATTTATTGTAATAATGGGTTTGCACAGTTTGGCCATGTGTGGACATTATCGGTGTGTGTGTACCTGTATTAGTTTGGTTTTGGCTCTGAAAGGATATCTCCGGTCTCAGATCACTGGTATCTCCTTTAATAAAGCATTGATTATAAGGAAGGTGACATGAGAATTAGGATACAGGGAAGATATCAGGTGGCCTGTATGTTTCCTCCACTGCATGGTGGCACAAAAGCATCTCCTGTTGCTTTTCCATCCATATCCCCCATCAAACTTGGCTTGTGTCGGACCTTTGGTTTAATCTCCAACGGCTTTAGAAGCTGTCCACAAAAAGCTATTGTGTCTTACTTAATTATAACCTCAGAAATGATCTGACCTGCCCGGTGCCAGGTGCAGTGAGGTGTGCTAAACCTGCATGCCACGAATCCGATTGGATAAGAAAAGAAACAGTAGATGCCCAGCGTGATCGAAGAAGTGGAAAATAACCTGACAATATTAGATTGAAAAAAAAGGTAGCAGAGAAACTTCTGTGAAGACCTCTGGAACGTTTTTTTCCTCCCCTCTGGGTTTCTGAGCTTTCTGGGTGCCCTAAAAAGGGAGCAATATGAGCCCAGAGTCTTTTTTCTTTCTGTTTCCTTTTCTCTTTTTTTAACCTGACTTCCCACAGCACTCCTGCGAGTCTGAGCCCATTCGTAAAGTTGCTGCTGAAAGTAAACATGAATCATCCGGCAGGACATCTTGCTGTTCTTCTGCTGGTGCTCGTTCTGGTCTCAGAGTCCACTGAAAACAACATTAGTAAGTTCAGTTTTCTCATTATGACATGCTGGGATCTTGTTTGAATTGGTTTATTGGGCCTTTCTGAGCACAATATATACAGGCTGCATTTTGCACCTTTTTAAGTAGCGATCAATTTGGGAAAAAATCAAACAATACGTGAAATAAAGTTAAATATGAAAATATGAGCTAAAATATGAAATTATTGATTTGTTTCCTGTATTTGCATGAAATTTTAAAAAAATTATTTGTCAGTTAATTTTTTATTCCCAATTATTTTAAATTGTGACAGTAATTATAGAAAATGAGAAAGATCTGCACATTTTCTGCTGGTAATGGAGACCAATGATCGTATATTTACCTTGAAATATATTTAATGTTGTCATTCTTTGAAAAGTCAGGTGGTGCACTGTCTCTGATCCTGAGGAACAGAAGTGTTTGGATCTAGCCGGGAACACCACAGCCAGGAACATCCGTGGAACGCTACAGTGTGTGAGGGGCCAGAGTCCCACAGACTGCATGAAGCAAATCAAGGTTTAAAGTTTTATTTTATGCATTTGGTAGATGCTTTTATCCAAAGCGACTTTACACTACATTCAAAGAACACATTTTATCGTTCCCTGGAAATCGAACCCACAACCTTTTGCCGCTGCAAACACAATGCTGTACCAGTTGAGCTACAGGATGTAGGAAACAGACTCTCTGTGAAGAGAGCAACAAATCAAACCACATATGGTGCATTAAAATGACGTTATTATTACAAGACTCATAAAGTCCAGATTGAATTTCATGATTGCGCTAAATTTTGCTTCTGGTGTTGATGTTATACTCGACTTCCTGAATGCTAATGCAATCTTACAGAATGTTTACATCATTCTGTGATGTAAACAGAAGTGATGGAATCGAGTCTTTATGTGTTTTAAACAGAACGGCACTGCAGATGCTGCAACAATGTACGCTGATGAAATATACACAGCTGGACTCTGTTACGGTTTAGATGTGGCTGTAGGAGAGTCTTATAACGGTGTGGGTGAGTATGAGGACTTACACACATAATATTATAATATATAAGAATATTAAATCATTTTTATTCATCAATGTATAACTTAAGACCAGAGATAATGGACAGCACAAAAAACATGAAATAAAAAAAAATACATTTCTGAAAATATCAATCATGGTTAGGAAACAAATAATGTTTTCAGTTTTTTATTTACTGTTTTTTGTTCTTAGCTGTACACTTTGAAACATTAATGTTTTATTAAATAGTTTATATTTTAAGAATAGTACATAATATTTATTTATTTATTGTTCTGTCGTTCCAAACTATTATGAATTTATACTTCATGCTGAACACAAAAAACTATTGTTTCCATAAAATTGGCAAACATTTTAAAATAAATGGCCTTCAAGCTGAACAGTATTATATTCAGTCCTGTTATGCTCCACATCATAGTTTCACAACAACATGCAGATAACCGAAGAATGTCAGTTTCATTTTTGTTTCATTTTATGTAAACAATTCCTGTAAAACAGTCACCATCCAGGTTTTCCAACTTTAAAATTCCAACAAATTCCGTGCTGCCCGTTCTTACTGCTGTTGTGCTGGTGACGCAGACGGCATTAATTATTACGTGGTTGCCCTGGCGAGGACGTCATCCAGCGATCTGTCGCTGCTGGAGATGCACGAGCGCAGCTCCTGTCACCCTGGCATGAGGACCACCGTGGGCTGGACCGTCCCTATTGGCTTCCTGGTGAACACATCGCAGATCAGTGTGGATGAGCAGTGTAACTTCCCTCATGGTGAGAGGTTTTACTCTGCTGTACTTCTGTGCATAGTGAGGCCTCATAAATGGGTAATTTACAGGAAAACACAGTGTTGCTTTACACAGCTGTTGACAGCTGCTTTATCTGCTGGTGTACACGTTTACAATTGTGTAGAAAACATCTTTCATTTTGCATTATCAAACTAGTACTTTAGGTAGTTGACATATGTTTTTGACATCATTGTTATTCAACATGCTTTTTAGTTAAAGGGATAGTTCCCCAAGTATATAAATGATTACATTGTTTATTCACCCTCATGTCATTCCCTGAATGACTTTATTTTCTTCTGTGGAACACAAGAGAAGATATTTTGAGCAAAGTCTCAGTGGTTTTGTGTCCATAAAGTGAACAATGGGTGCCACTATTGTTTGGTTATGAGCATACTTCAAAATATCTTATTTTTTGTTTCTTAGGTGCAAAAAAGTAACATGAAGGTCAGTAAATGATGAAAAAAAGGGGTGAATTACTCCTTTAATATTTCCAAATATGTACAGTATGAAGAAACACAGAAGCTACATTTTTATTGCAAGTCATGCTGTGTGAAAAATGAACTTTAAAAGTAAAACTATACAGGGTCTTACACTTGATGAGATGATAAAAACTGCATGTAAACCTAGTTATAGAATTACAGTATGTTGCACTTTTGTAGCTGCTTGAATTTAAATGTGAACTTCTGATGTACAGACACAAGTTCATCACGCAAGAGCATAAATACATGAACATCAAGTTCAAATGCAAATTAAGGCTGTAATTACACTATTTGGAAGCATTTGGAAGTTCATATTCTTCTCCGGATGGTTTACAGTGGTGGGAGATTTCTTTGGCTACAGCTGTGTTCCAGGAGTAAAGGACCCGGAACATGATCCTAAAGGAAACAATCCCAGAAACCTTTGCGAGGCGTGTATTGGAGACGAGAACGACCGGCACATCTGTGCCAACAACCCGCGGGAACGACATTTTGGAGAGGCTGGAGCTCTTAGGTTGTGCACCATCACAGATGTTTGAGAATGGCAGTGAACCATGCATGTGTACAATATACGTAAAAATATGTAGCTTTATGAGAAACGAATATTGCATTTTCTTAATAATACACTTTATGAAATATGAGAGTGAAAACAGGGTTTGTGATAAAGGATTTGCTTTTATGTGAGTGCAAAAAACATGCATACTTTTTAAGTCTTGTTTTAGTTGGTAGCTAAAGTGAAGAAGCAGTATGCAATTTTTAATGAGTTTATATTTTGGTTTTTGCAGGTGTGTTGCAGAGAATCTTGGAGATGTTGCTTTTGTTAAGCACTCTACGGTCTTCGACAACACGCAGGGTGAGTAAAAACATTGTCTACCAATACTAGTACGTATGAAGAACTAGTTAAACACCAAATGCAGTAAGAATTTTAAGTCAGTTTCTTATTAATCAAGTGGAATTTTGTTAAGACCCTGAAAGAGGACAATCGTAGCCTTCACTTCATAATCTGTATCATGTTTCACTGGCTGATAGACTCAGGGGGGCTGATAGACACAGGGGGGCAGTATTTCACAACAATGTGTTTCTTTGTGTGCCTGCGGGGTTCTGTGAAACCCTTGTTTGGGGTCAGTAAACCCTGTAAGCTTATTTCAGCCATGATGCCGGTGTAACAGTGATACGGGGTTTATTAATACCTGTGTGACTTGCAGGTTTTCTCACGTTTATGCTATCGTGCGACTGTTCTAGAGATAGAGTTCAGTTGCTTTCAGACTGAAACCTTTGTTTGGATTTATTGGTGTAAGGTAAGAACCAGGAGTCTTGGGCTCTGGATCTGGAGCTGGAGGATTTGAAACTCTTGTGTCCCGATGGAAGCGAAGCCGACCTGTTTCAACACGAGCGTTGCCACCTGGCCGTTGTGCCAACCAACGCTGTGGTCGTGCGCTTGGAGGACAAATGTCGCGTTTACAAGTTCCTGGAACGTGTGCAGGTCAGGAGAGACACCACAACACACGTACAAAAGTCTGAGATTGCATTCAAAATCTGAGCTTTTCTTTTTCTGATTCACACCTAAAGAAGAAATAAAGCTCAGCTCACCAATCACATGTAAGAAAATTTGGGACATTGGCCATGTTAGTGTCTTTTTTTAGAAGGTCAGATTTGTTTGCTTACATTAAAGCACACTGGATGCGTTTTAGAAAATTCTCAATTCGTTTCTCCCAAACTTCCATGCGGAGTCTGTCCTACCTTGAGTGCATGCCGTCATTAAAGCAAAAAGGACGTTCCAAATAGCTTACAAAATATTTAGAAATGTAATACATTTTTGTCAATTCAACCTTTTAGTTAAATTTATACTGATAATTTGTAGTACAATATTTTTGTAGTAAATTAAAAGGCATGCAAAATTGAGTGGTGTCAGACTTTTGGACCTGTCTGTACACAAACGCACACGTACAAACACAGAGACGTCACATATTATGTGAAGCTATTTATGCTGTTTATACTGCCAGACACTTACAGTCTGTGAATATCATATCTGATTTCCTTTTTAATGATATTTTATGTGAAATATCATCACAACAGCTGAAATAAGAACTATAATCCCTTTTGTTCAATACAGAGCAGGAAAATTTCATTGGAAATGTTGTTTTTGCACATTAGCGGGTGTGATTAAACTAACACTGCCACAGTCTGTATTAACACTATCTCTGTAGTTCTCCAGTGTTACACGGATTACATCAGACTGACTTATGCGTTCAATACATCCAGTCTGAGCCCTGTGGTGATCATTGATTTTCACAAGACACAGTCTTACATTACAGTTTGTCATTGGGGGCTGAGACTCTAAACTAAACTCTCATAAACACCCAGAGCAGGACCAGCACAAGACACACCACACCACACACACACACACACACACACACACACACACACAAACACTTACCTATCCATCTAAGTGAGGACACTCCATACACTTCTATTGTTTTTATACTAAGCTAGTTATAAACAATATAAACACACACACACACACACACACACACTCTGTTACACTGCTCATACTGTGTGATATATGAGCAAGCATTGTGGGCATGATCTCATATTTGCAATTTAAACAAAATAGGCATATACGTTTTCAGTCCCCTTGTATTTGCTTTCAAATATTTGTATTACAAATATTTTATTAGATTTATTTTTCATATTCTTCTATTCCCCAAACCATTTGTTTCACAGTT
>JAZGTK010017514.1:0-12244 GCA_036877625.1 Ambastaia sidthimunki
AGAAAATCTCTCTCTGTCCCGCTCTCCTTCTCAACCTATCACTGCTGAGGAAGATATGACAGTGATCATTGCCACAATGACACTTCTGTGTGTCGCTGCAGTGCTGCTTGTCATGACAATCCTGCCAAACAGCCTGAAAAGCAGGCAGGCAGTGGAGTGATGTCACACTGCACTATGAATATTAAAATGCTGCTAGTTAAAGCTACAGTGTGTAATTTCAATGCCACTATCAGTACCTAACAGAAACACAGTAATGATGATTTCACTAAGTTTTCAATGCACTTTTTCCAGCCCCCCATTTTTAGCACAAAAGCCTCAAAAGTTAAATGAGCAGATCATCTTTCACCCAAATAATAATTTAAGACAAATTTTAAAACAAATGCTGTTGAAAATATCCCTGTTATATCTTACAGGCTGACAAAAATCTTCACAGGAAATGCAATCTTCGGCCTTCAAGGTTTACTGGTGTGGCAGTGATACATATCACAGATGAGCATCATTTAGCTGCTAATCAGTTTGGTTTCACAGCACCATCCTGATTCCGCTAACATATGGGATTAGGCCTAACTTTTAATTTGCTGGTTTTAGTAATATATGGATGGCTGTTACAAGTGCCTCTTTATTGAGACTTTTATTTTGTTTATGTAAGAAAGAACAGATAAACTGGAGCCGTTCCCTAAGGCAAGTGACCGCTGCTTCATTGCTATTCATTTCTGCCCATCTGTTTCCTACTTTCATTGTTTTGGGAGCCGTTTCAAAAAGTTTAACAACAAGCATTTGCAGTTATTATTTCCGGGCAGCACTGTGAATCTAAATCACTGTGAACCGCTTTTGTGCCAATATTTTAAACACACCTTGAAATCTGTCCAGCTAACAGGATGTTCTCAGAATGTTAGCTAACGTTCTCTAAACTTCTCTTAAAGGTCTCTCAAAGTTACCAAAAATGTTCTTGCAGTAGCAGAAAGTTTTTAACATTTCATCATGCGTTATTCTTAAGTTGTTAGTGAAACGTTTAAAAAATGCTACAGAATTGAATAAAGTTCTTATAACCATAAACTTTAATACAATGCCAAAAAAAACCTGGACTTTTAGAATGTTCTGATAACATTCAAAATAACATTTTAAACATGTTGTTACTTAATGGAAATGTTAGAGAAACATTCTTACAACCTACAATAGTTAGCTGGGTTTGCCTTTTTCTCTCTTTGGAAGAACAGAAAGAAAATCACCTTGCTGAAACACAGCAGAATCTCGTAGGTGTTGTAAATATTTAAGAGACCTCCTGGCTGACATGACCACTGGAAAGCTGTTCAAATGAAAAGCTGCTGTTTTACCCTTCCTTCACTGAAGACTGGCTGTCTTGTATCAGGAACAAGCACATCACTGTACAACCCAAACCACTTTAATACCCAGATATGCTCATATAAACGTATGTGGCATATAAATGAATAGCCTAGTTAATACCACATAGCAGTGATATTACTGTAAAATCCTAAAAACAGTGTTTCCTGGCACTGCACTGTTTACTGTGAACTTAATGTTGCAGTTCAAGTGACAAAATCCTTATTGGTTCTTCAACAACAATCCAGACAGCGAATCAGATTTCAGGGTTAGGTTTTGTGATGATCTTTAGGTTAAGCTTAGGACTCCGCTAGGGCTTCATTTCATTGACAGGATTGTAGTTTCAGGACCAACAAAGGATGTTGACCCAGGAACATAAAACAACACTTAGCAAAATCAGAACATGCGATTATTTACACACTGACAGGAAATCTTTAATCTCCTTAGTCTTATTAAGTGACTCTTATGAAGTGTGAGTGTAAGACATTACTTGAGAGAGTTGGAACTTAGCAAAGCTCCAAAGCACAGAATAGTTCACACATTTACAGTTGCGATATATATATATATATATATAAAAAGAGTGTGATATATATATAATCATATCTGGACATGGTCCAAAATTTTATATTGCAGCTGCAACAAAAAAATTACAGGAAGCAAAATGGATTCAAAACTGTAAGCTTGACCATGTATCTGCCTTCACTGTGTTCTCAAGCCTCACACTAATGCAAATAACTTTTATCCCCGGCCCATTACGGAGATGAACATTTTAGTCCATCTTCAACAGTTTAGCTCATCTCAAGTGGGTCACAGCTGAGAACTTGCTGTTTTTTTCCCTGAATAGCTCAACTGATGAAGCAAGGTGCTAACAACAACAAGGCTGTGGGTTCAAATCCCAGAGACCACAAACACTGATCAAACAGACTGATCTGACAGACCCTCTTGGCCCACCCTGTAATTACAATTCCATGTCCTTTGAATCCAAATCCTACATCTGAAAGTCAATACAGAAGCCACTATCTTTTGTTACATGTCAGTAAATACAGAAAGAGAATCCATGTCTTGAATTAATTCCCAGTAAACAGTCTGTTTGTAGCAACTCAGCATTGGCTCAAAACAGAGACGGGATCTAAGGATCCACAGCGTGTTGAGCTCACAGCTCTCCGGCTCTTCCATGTTTGCTTCCCGATGTGCACCAAAAAATTCCTTTTTCAAGGCTATTGTTTTTATCTCGCGCCCGGCATCTCTTGTGCCATGATTGATGCATGACGCTCCCAGCCAAATACTCATTGTTTTTAAGACCACATACCTGAGTTATGAATGTTGCATAAGATGTTGGGAGCTTAGTGTGAATTCATGAAGAAAGAACCGCCGGCAGTCGGAATGGGGGCCGGACAAATGTGCGTTTAATATTAATCCTCTATTTGTGAGGAAAGTCCAATGGGATGATTTCAGGACTGAAGAACAAGCTGGTGAAGAGGCTTATTAAAAAAAGCTACTTAAAAATGGGCTTAAAAATGTTACTTTTTTTCTCTATTTTCATCTTTCACCTCTTGCACCACAAGCATTCCTGCCAAAAATTCCATAGGAAAAGCTTTAACTAAAGGACACACCAAACAAATCCATCTTATTGATGCCGTGTACATGGGGAATATCTGAGGTGGTGTGACAGCCCCTCTCTCACTTCTGTTTACTGGGAGGAGAGATTTATCAATATAACATGTGCTGGGCTGGTGGCTGACAAGCATCAAAACTCCCACAGCCTGGGACTAATGAGCAGGGAATTCTGGGATAACAAGTCAGGGAGGACCAAAGAACAGGAACATTAAAATGAAGATGGAGAAATGAGAGGCACCAGCTCACCAGGAATCATAATTCATTTGACTCAAGAAACTTGTTATCTATAATCACAGGTAAAAAATTCTCACAAATCAAGTGTTGCCTCACTTTCTCACTTTTTCTCTTTTCACACCTAGCGCATAGAAAATGATTCTTTAATACACACACACACACACACACTAGCTACATCACGAATATTCTCACCTATGACACGATAATATTTACAGGAATTTCATGAGGAATCAATCTCCCTTCATCTTTTAAGATTAAAGAGCTGTAGGAGCTCAAAACTTCCTCCTCTGTTCACACACAAAATAAACACTTATTTTAACTAAGCTACATTTATGAGCACATTTGAACACTTGAATACTTCACAGCCCACATTAATATGTCTACAAGCCTGTTTGGTATTCAGAAACTTGCCCCATCTGGTCACAATGAATAGGTGCTCTGAGTTCTGAACACCAAAACAGCTACTGTAACTTTAAAAACAAAGATCTGTGATCATTTCAACACCTCCCACAGAATCACTTTGACTGCAGATTGCTTTTGAACCTGTCACAATAATACAAGCTTAGTAAAGTTTGCAGCACCTTGCACTACAGTATTTTAAAGCAAACCTACAGCTTATAAGTAAAGTGCATGAATTCGCTGTTACTAATTTGATATGCGAGAAAGGTATTTACATATGTTTATTATTTTTAAGTAAGGTATTTACATACATCTAAAAATGTCATTCAAAGGTCATAAAAACTAAAAAATTACTTTTACATAAAATAAAAACAACAATTACATACAATTACTGTTTTTGGCACAAATCAAACTTTACCAACATTATAAGGGGACCATATGGTAAGAAATAAGTACTAAAACTTTATGACATGTCCCCTTTAAGACTTCATTAAAGTGAGCGTACGAAGACAACTTCTCAGTCTCAGCTCAGTAATATACAGTAGACGTCTTGAGTGGTGGGGAACTAAACTTCACTGGCTGCTTAATGGACATGAACAGGAGCCATGAGGGACATACATTGTCTGTGACATTGCCCGACTGGAGAGCTAGCGTCAGTGTTTAGCTGCTGTCCTCAGCTTGAGTGGAACTCTCATACAAAGCCGCCTCGTCTGTGTTCAAAATAATTCAGATGAGATGAGGAAAAAAGCACAGAAAGTGTATGAGTAGACTGACAACATTCTGCTCTGAATTTATACCCATAATTCCCTAAATAAATATCTGTAAAACTCAATGCTGGCAGACTGTACTCTCTGTTGTGTAATATAGCACTCAGAGGTATAACAGCTGGTCCAAGACTCTATTTTCTGTGTACAAATAAACATATTTCTAAAGATTTGCGGTAGATGTTGGCATGGTGTACTTCATGTCCAACCATCATAAATGAGATCTTATCAATATCTCACTTGCTTCTCCTAGAAAGCAATGGGACTAAACTGAGACCAAACTGAAATTTGATTACATACTGTATCTCTTGGACTTCTCAAATTTGGAAAAATACACCAAGACACCAAAGCTAACAATCAAATATTTCAATGCAAACTCAAATATTTCTCACCAACAATATTTCTGCCAACATTAAATTGGATGAGAACACTGTTCACATAAATTATATAACTATACATTATCACAATATGTCAACAACCATCTCATTTTTGTACATTTATATTTTTCTTAAACAATTAAACGTATACATTAGCAAG
This sequence comes from Ambastaia sidthimunki, assembly GCA_036877625.1. NCBI lineage: Eukaryota > Metazoa > Chordata > Actinopteri > Cypriniformes > Botiidae > Ambastaia > Ambastaia sidthimunki. The sequence continues at coordinate 4,893 of JAZGTK010017514.1, forward strand.
CTATATAAACAACACACAAAAAAGTGAAAATGGAACGCATTTTTTTTTTTTATGTAATGTTTTATTTAATGTTCTGAGCTATGAAAAACAACTTTTGAGCAATTATTTGGATCACTTTGTAATGCATTCACACTACAATCAGACTTGAGGGAAATTAAGGCCACAAGAAGATGATTCTTGATCTTGTGATTCTTATTAAAACAAACAACCTCATGCAAAATGCATCAGGCCTGTTTTAGTACATTGCCAGACAGTCTGTATAATGCATGAACTCATAGATAATACACATCACTTTTAGTTCTACAGTACTTGAATATATCCCACACGGCAAATAAAATGAATTCAGAAACTGAGAGGAAGCGGGTTGCCACCAAAAGTAGAGCTACTTTGACAAATGTGCGTTTCTCAGATGTGAAAGGAAGTGACAGCAATGTGGCGGTGGTGACATCACATGTTATAATGCAAGTACATTAAAAGTATTTAGAGAAAGAACGATGTAAAAAATGTAAATAAGAGTTATAACTGAGGCTGCGATTATTGTTGGGTGACAAAGTGTTTCTTCAGTGTATAATGACTGTTGGGGCTGTTAAATTTTTGTCACTCACACAAATATATCATAAGACTTCTAATCTAAATATATACATTTATAAATATTTTCATTTTGTGCAATCTGTTTTCTTTCCAGTTCAAGCAGAAACTCTACCAACCCATCAGAGCAGATTAAGCACACTTGCATGCGAAACCATGGCAGAAACATATACAACTACATGCTTCTCCCATTTCCTGTCTTCCAAAGTTTCCTCAGAGATAAGAGCACCATCCTAATTTATCAGGGAGAGTATGTGTATGTGTGTAAACTCCAGACAAACCTCACAGATCATTGTTGGGATGAGGTGAGCCTACTGAACCAAAATCCTCAGCGCCTTTGACGGACCTCATCAGCTGACCTTCAAGGCCTGTATTATGGTATGGTGACTCCAAGCCTGCCCTCTTGACAAAGAGGGAGCGTGACTGAATCGTTGTGGCATTGAGCCACTGTTCGCTGGAGGACAAGAAGCAATTTTTCAGCAGTTCCGAACACTCTGTCTCTCCGCCCGCTGCCGGGGTCCCAAAAGGTCACCACGGCTATATAGACATTGTGCTTTGGACCGGCTGCTGTGAATTGACTTTGATTCAGTTGGCTTGAAACAAACAAAAGATGGAACTGGGGTGTCTAACTCTAATGTCTTTCTCTTTGTTCAAACATGAGAAGTAAAGATTCAATCATTCCTTTCTCGGGTGTGCAATACATAGCGTTCCTATCACATTATTAATGCTTAAATAGATTATAGGTATGTATGTTTATGAATGTACACCTAATTCATTGAGATTTCACAGCACAAACAAGGTGGCAAAGTGTATGGAAACAGGCCTCTGTTAGAAACTGATGCTCAGAGCCATTTTCCAATTTCTTGGCTTCCAAAAAATTCCTTAACATATGTTAAAAATTATGCTCAAAATGTCACTCCAAAACAACAAATAAATCAACCCACAAATCTAACACTCACACTGAATTTCCCCAAATTTTCCCTTTCTTCTTGGCTTTTTTTATTTTGCAAACAGCAAATCATTTCCAGTAAATACAGGACATGTGCCTGTCACTCATTCAAACAAAAAACTAGAGTGATGCTTACAATGCTCGATTATCTTTAAAAAAGAGGCAACAGTAAATCTTTATACTAATGGAACTAACAGAAGACATACCGTACAGTCAATTATTTTTCCTAGGTGCCCGGAAATCCTAAATTGCTAAGTGGCACATCCTTGATCCGGCAAATGCGTTATAGTGGCTCCGAGTGCAGTTCTGTATGTGTGTAGACTGAGAGGAGATAGCCAGAGGCATAGCGATTCACGGCACAACCGTTCTCCACATCAGCTGAGCACTCCTCGGGCCAGTACTGTCTTCACTTTGCCTCTGGGGAATTAATTTAGAGGTAAAAGTTAAGCTCCAGGGCTAGAAAAGGACACAGATGACTGACTGACACGGTACAGCGCCACTTGTTAGCATTCAGCCTGTGGAAATCATGGGTATCACACACAAACAGAAAAGAATAATGCAAATCTACAATCTAAACAGCTGGTAATAGACGCAGAAGCTCTGAACTCCTCCGCGCTGGTGTCCCACACAGGTGTGTGAATGCTCACAGGCAAACTCGCTGCCTGTAAACTGTCAAGGCAAAATATTTCACCTTCCTTCTAAGGGGCAAGCTGTTCTGCACAGGCTGGTGTCTGAACTCTGATGCTGCGGGTCTTTCAAAGCCCTGTAGACCCTGTAATGCCTGCACACGCAACAACGGTGCTTAACTTTAGAAACTGATACTTTAATTGGCAATTTGACTAGTGTACAAAATAGGGTTGGTGCTTAACTTTTATAAAATGATCACTAACATTAGTAAATCAAAATATGGGTTAAATGAGCTGTTAAATTATTTGTTTGTTTTATATGAGTGTTTTGCTGTCACCAAAATATTTAACATGCCTAAATTTAAAACATTTGTTCGTAATTTTAGTAATAAATATTTATCCACAGACAAATATTTAATAAATATCACAATTAAGTAAAAAAAAAAAAAGTATACCATGTTTAAGAAAAATGCCAGAACAGGTAACATGGTTGCAAATCTCTGTAAATATGATAGACAAACTGTTTCACAGGACAAAAACATGTTATCTGTGCCCTAAGTGCTTTAAAAACACTGGTTATCATTACTTTCCAGCTCTTAAGCTCAGCTACTTTTGATAAAAGCAACAATACAATATACAACTACATCAGTATTACTCAGAGGACTCAGTTTATGGCAATAATCTTCTCTTTCAACCACCCAGACTAATTTATCACCCAGACTAATCACATTGTCAAAAGCTCAAAACAATACATTCTGATTTAACTATATTGGCCTGCCACTATTGTGACACACACTCTCGATATCCAGTTCTGACATCCTGATTGATGTGGAGGGATAAATATGAGCTCATTCAACTGTAATGATGTTCATTCTGTATTTCCTGCTGAATTGTAACAGAAAAGAAAGTTTTCTGCTAAATCAAACAAGAAAGCTACTATGTATCTGGAACTCATTCAAGCTCTTTGGACCTGCTTGGAAAAAAGCAGCCTGTGTTTTGTATCATTCTGTTCTGGTTTGGCGTGACAATATGGTCATAAAAACAGGGCATTCTGGGAAATGGTCGACACGTCATCTTCCTAATAACCGATCGAGTTCAATTCTTTCCATTGTGTTTAGCCAGAAAAGACACAAACTCATTTCCCCTCCAACCACAAACAGACACTGTTGACAATAGGGTCAAAAGACTCAATTAACCCCCAAAGGGAGAAAAACTGTATAGAGATGTATTGTGGGAGAAGAGAAAAAGAAAAATAAACTCTGCGGATGACGACAGTCACTTGAGCTTTGTTGGTGCTCTTATTTTTAAGAGATGCTATTCAGGGCAGGAGATGGAGGAACATACATCACTAAGAATGTAATTGATGGGTTTTGAAGAAGGTTTCAAGAAGCTCAGTGAGGCTTTTGTGAGGTTAAAACCCTTTTAGATTCACATAAAATAAACCGCAAGCGACTACATTATATTCCAGTCTTCTATCAACATGCACAATTGGCTATTTATGCCATGCAAATGCAAATAAATTAAGCTATCAGGTGAGAATAATCCAAGGAAACAGATTTGTTTGGTGAGCTTTTATAAGAAACATTACGAAATGTTTTCCAATAAATGTTAAATTCTGATATTGTTTAATGTCTTCCTAAAGCTCAACATTTATTAGTGTGTAAAATGAGTAAACAGTAAAAAAAGAACAAAATATTTTAGCACTAAAATACGTTATTATACTGTCAGATTCAATATTACTATTTATTTAGGGCACACAGGACAATGTTGCAAGTTCCAACCACAGAAACCAGCTAGACCAGCTAAAACCAGCTTCAAGAAGCTCAAACTGGTTTAAGCTGTTTTACCCGTTAATACTTGCTTACAGTAAGCCATGTGTCATATGTACATAATATTCATGTTTGCTCACAGGGTTGGGGTCATACACCAAGGCCAATGATGTCTTGAGATCAGGTTTAGAATGACACATCAGGTTTCTGGCTTCTTAATACAACATCAACACTGCAGATGTGAACCTGCAACGACAGCCAAGATGTTCTGCTCTACTGTGTCCATCCAGCTTCTCTATACTTCTCATCACTCTACACATTTCTAAGCTCAAGGACCCTCCTAACTGCTGTGCCTGCATTTCTGATTGGAGAACTGCTTTCCATGGGGTACATCAGGCTTTGAAAGCTGGCAAGAGAGTGAGCGTTTAAAACCAAGATGACGCCACTCTGGCTACCTTTTATCCACACCCTACAGATTGCTCGGAAAAGCATTTTAGTGTCAGTGTGCCGATAAAAGGACTGGAACAGCTCCAAAAAACGAAAAATCTTGTGGACAACTGAAAGCAGATTTGAAAGAGGGGAACAGAGGAACATGAGAAAAGAAGTGTCACTGGTTTTGCCACCAAAATAAGGACACAATATTACAGATACTATTACACAAACTATTTCAACTACATTGAAACAAATATTCTGAGTATCAATCTATCAAGTGACTAGTTTATAATATTCTTCATTGTTCTCCTAACCTTGTTTTGTATAAAGGTGTCTGCTAAATGCTTAAATGTAAATGTAACGTATATACAACATAATAAGAACCTGAACCTGAAACGTTTATCTTCCTGAGGTGAGACAATTTACTCCAACTGTAACATGGGGCAAGTGTGTCACTTGACCATTTTTTTGACTTTATGCGATGGACACTTTATCCTCATGTAAGTTAATAGCCAACATACTGAAATATAATGAAGTAGTTTCTCTTCCTTTCTTGCTTAGAGGACAACTTAATATTAAGTGGTACAGCTTACACCACAACGATTTTTTTACCTCCTGTTCAGTTTAAGGGAAAGATAAACAGCACTTGAAGGGTTAATCATGCTGTCATGTTTGAGGTGAGTAGCAGCATGAGTCGTTCTCTCTCTCTCTGCATTTGGAGCTTGTCGGAACCAGTGATTGGACATTACAGAAGCGGGCGGCACAGGTCTGGCAGTCAGCCAGCCAGCAGACATCTGATCAATCATGCTGTCTCATTACCCAGCATCCCCTGCTCTGGCGCAGCCTGTTGAGAGCAAGTGTAGTCGGTTTGCAGGAAAAACGGGTGTAAGTATTCACCTCCATGTCACCTTGAATGAAACCATGTCTCACTGACGATTGGTCACTGTGATTGTCTATCACATCTGTGGAAGAGGACCGTTCTAATTTACATGGGAAGTGACTTATGGGGCATGTGTTGGCCAAAGAACACAGGTGGGGTTGCATGCACACATTTACTCTGAGGTAACCCCACTGGGTAATCACAGAGACGGTTGAAAACGCTGGGCCAGAGGTAGCTGACCACTAATCCACCTCTGAGCACGAGCCAAACAACTGCCACAATGAGAAGAGAAAGCCAGTCGATTTCAGCAAGTGTTTTGCAGCCTGTATTGATTGTGGAGTACGTCTATGTTTAGCTGTAGAACTGTAGACTTCTGTGTAAAATGTAAACATCCTGCAGGTATCAAAATTAAGAACTTCCTCCCTGGTCTAAAAGATCATTTATTAAATTACAAAAATCTAAAATTTTCAAATATTATAATCTGTAAATATCAAAGAGCAAGTCTTCTGTCAAAACTATAGCCAATATTATAGGAACGTTTTAAGATTCCTAAACAAAATTATTTAAAAATGCAGATCTTTGACTGATTATTTTTGGCATACTCCAAGTTTGTAATTTTAAGAACCAGGAAAGGTTGCTAAAAAATACATGTTAGCTACTGGGTGAAGAAATCTTGGGTGGAAAATTCTGTGCACATGTGGTATAAATGAACATCAATGTAAATACAGATGCATTCAAGATGCTGGGAAACCAGAACCCTATACATGATATAGGACTTAGTCATTGTGTGTATGTGAGCGAGTGTGTATACAGACACAAGCACACAGGTGGGAATTCCATGCACCAGTGTCCATTCATTCCTCTGGCTGTTTTGAGTGTGACCTCCACTGCATACTAGCATTAAATCACTGGCTGCTCAGGCTTCATCAGACTTGTTAAAAGCTAAAAAGTGTCTACAGGGAGAAAAAGATGGAGCTCTAAAAGCACCCCATACCTGTTCTCCATAAGCACCTTGGGATCCCACTCATGTTGATATCTCGGTTATTAATAAAGCCGTTAATGCTGTACCGTGTGTCTTTTCAGTCCAACCCAACAATGAAGTTCAGCTCTGTGGGTCACGGCCATTTCTGGACGTTTTGCTGCTCTGTTGAAATATTTATCCATCTTAGGATGACAAGCAAGCTCAGTGTTCATGCGTATGTGTGTGTGCATCACCAGAGCTTTCAGAAACACCTGGACAGACTGTCTCAAACACCCTCGGGCATCTTCTAATGATTTCCATAACCTTTTATTGAGGACACTGATAAATCAATGAAAGCAATTCCTTTGAAGTAGTTTGCAATTAGGGAGCCTCTAAAATGATACTCATGTATCATTTTACACCTGTGGAGTTAAAATGGTGGCAAATTAACTAATCTGATTCAGTGTCTGCATGACTCCAGATTATACATTACAAAAATGCCATCGTTTTTACATACAAACACTATAGGAATACACATTCATGTAGATCATTTATAGAAATAAGTATGAAAGCAACCATTTTGGTGCTAAAAAGCATACAGTGCTAAAGCAGTCATATTGGTTAACATACAACACACATACACATTTGTTTAGACAGGCTGCAGTCTGCGCAGGAAAATAGTCTGAGCATTTCATTCTGAACAGTCGGACATCATGTCGTGATTCATGTTTCAGGACGCAACGTGCAACATCACACACCAAGCAGTCACACAATTCAGATTTAACACAGTGTGAACAAAGCCAGAGTCATCAACACCAGCACTGCTATGATGCAAGTTTGCTTCCCATGCGACAAGCCACAGCAGCACGAGACGCAAGCCAACAGGCCAAGTGTTCTTGTATGACGGAATCAAACCCTTCAGATCAATTATAAATGTGCAGGCTGGCTGGCTGTCTGCAGCTGAGACGTGATTTGGCACCATAATGTCTTCTGCTGTGTCCAGATTCCGGCCTCACGCAGAATGTTGTCTCCTAAACAAAGAGAACGCTGCTGTGATCTTGGGAGGACTAAAATTCCCCCATCAGCAACTGACATTTCCACACTTCAAATTGCATCACGCATGCAAATGAGCTGCCGGAACAGGGGG
>JAZGTK010017515.1:0-12244 GCA_036877625.1 Ambastaia sidthimunki
AACAGCACTGAGTTATTAGATTGTTTTTTGCACTCATGTTTTTTGTTCATTTTTATTTTGCACAGGTCTTCTTACAATGGTTATTCTACGCACTTGAAGTGCTCTTGGAAATGTGCAGAAAACTAAGATAATAAAGAGAAGAATATGGACATTTAACACAGCCGAGAGGGTTGTGAGGATGGAGAAAATATGTTAGAAAAACACCCTCCAAACAGAAACTAACTTCTTAAATGATACCACAAGCTTACAGACACAATGAAGATGCAAAGATCTGTGGGCGGGGGGTTTACTGAACCATGACTGAGCTTGCAACTGGGCCAAGCTGACTATCGTGCTAAGCGGAAGGTGTAAAAGAGGAACATGAGTGTATTAAATTAAATGTGTTGTTTTACTTCATAATCTTTGTGTCTGTGGCATTTTGTTGCATCTCAAGACCCAGTGTTTGTGTTGCCTAATGAACATGCATTTTGTGTTTCTTATCTTCACACCCTTGTTTTTTGTGCTTCTCAATTGTTAAATATTGCGCAGAGTAATCTTTATAAATATCCACATAAAATAAACCAAATCGATTTTTCAAGAGGCATTTCCTAGAATCAATCTGACATTTAAACGTTTAGCAATGATAAATATTGACAATCTGAATCATAGTTCATTTGGCTTGAAGCAATATGAAACAGTGCAATGTGATAAGCCACATCATGCTTTAATATCTTATGAGGAACATCAGACACTTTAGCATAAAAACAGTTCTCTCCCAAATAAATTAGTGTAAGGTCTGTAAACTCAAAAAAAGAACTGGGAAATGGGTTCCTTGTTTTTCCTGTTGTGCTTGGTAATGAGAAATGAATGCTAAATAACCTATAATAATAATGCTAAATAACCTAATAATAATGTTAAATAACGTAGTTATAATGCTGGATTATAATCTATAGCTGTATCTGTAATTAACTTGAGACTTAAACTCATGTAAATCTGATTATTAGTCTTTAGTTTCAAGAAAGAGTTAAACCATATTATTAAAGCCTCTATTAGCCTCATGATCCTATTAAACAGAAGACGGAAGGTAATGATATAAAAATGATTTCTGTCCAAACACAATTATTGTGTTTATACAGAGACTGCATACAGATGCATCTCTGGCGGATATCCAAATGAGTTTATCACAAAACAAGGCAACAATAGCTGAACAAATAATTTATTTCTGACATCTGGAAGTTTCTGATATGATGGAACAGATTTTTTTCCTGTTACACAGCACAACTACATTTTCTCAGGAAACTCAAAACTTCCCAACAGATTTCACATGCACAGGCTTTTTACAAGTACTGTTGTTGACTCAGGACAGCGTGAGAAAAACGTCCACAGGACAAAAATCAGCAAAACAAACAACAGATACACGTCGCTCATCAATACAGTACAGAAACTGGATCTGCATGACCCACTTGCGGCTTTCAAAAAACATTCAGAAAACAATTTACACTGGGGTTTTACCCACTTGTTCAATTCACAAATGAAAACTCAGATTTTACAATCACTTTCTTGCACATAAATGTATGAAACATCATATCATGCTGGAGTAAAATAAAGCAATTTCTTTAATGAAATTGATAAACAATTTACAAAAGAAAATACCATTTTCCTAATGTAACTACAGCCCCAATCACATTACAACTTATACAATTACAGTTGTACATTTCTTATATACAAACTTAATGGCACTGTTTGAGTATCAGTAGATTACATTTTCTTGTCCTTTGAAACATTAAACAACCCACAAATAGGTTTGGATGGTAGGGTTTCTCCATGACTTTGCACTCCTTCTATGCGTTGTCTGAAAACAGCCGTACAAGACCAAAAATACCTTTAATTCAGGCTTTAGCCTGTAGAGAGCATTCTTACCCGTATCCTTCGTTTCCCAAAATGGGAGATCCAGGACAATGAAACTATAAAACATACAAGGAACCGAACTGTGATGTTTTCTTCTCTGAATGCTGCAAAATGACATTGTTGTCCTCAGGTCTTGAGAAAGACGCATTTATTAACATCACACAGACAATACATTTCTGCTGTAGTGTTCAAATCAAGGATTTAGTGGTTACCAACAGCTTGGATTTAAAATGCATTTGTTGTATAAAACTCAACAGCTCTCAATGACCATGAACAAAAGACAGTGCCAAACTCGGTGTGGAAAATAAAACGTCCCATTCCAGCTACTTACATCAAGAAAAGTTCCTGAAAAACGAAATATGCAGATTCAGAACAAAGCCCCGAAAAACATGCATTCAGACCATTTAAAGTGCAGCTGCACTACTAATACAACCTAAAAAGCTGTCAGTTTGCCAGTCGCAACTGAATGAATATTAAATCATATGTACATACTTAAAGCAAATAAGTTAAACTCTAAAGCAAAACACACCGGTTGGCAAGTCGAAACTGTAGATCTAAAAAAAAAAAAAAGCCTGTAGATTTGCTCCTGTTTACAATCATTTTCTTTTTAAAACATTAAATCAAAATGTCCTATTGAGAGAAAAAAAACAAACTCAAAACCCATTGCTGGTGCATCTCTCATCTGAACTACAGTTTACATCCATTTATAGCAGCTGATGCAAAAAATATCCACAGCCTCTCCATGCTTACATACAGTCTCTGTCCCACACACAGAATACTCTCCCGGGCCATTTTCCTTCAATGCAAACACCCACATAATCCACTAGCAAGCAGAAAACAGGATAATTCGGTATAAGAACAAAAGCCATGTTGAGAAGGCATTGGAGAAGTCAACCAAGTGGACGAGGGCCTGAGAAGCAGCCCTGATCCCCCATCTCTCCCGTCCTGTCCGTGATGCTCAGGGGATCACTTGGGAGAGAGATCCTGGAGGGGCGTGTGAGGAGAGTTACTGGAGGAGGGCGAGACTCCTTCCATCTTAGCAGGCGAGTCTGAGGAGGAGCCAATGCTACTGAGACTTCCATCCAGAAGATCTGGAGAGACGCTGGTGGAGACACAGAATATTGGTTTTGGTATAATGTTGGGATTGTTGCAGATCGATTTATTTATTTAGCAGATTAAAACAAATCACTTACAAGTTACATATTTTTTTAAATTGCACACACACTGTAAGTACACAAACATCATATCAAAACAATAGGAACACGTGTTCTACTGCTACTATGCTAAGCTGACTCACCAGCTGTTGAGTTCTGGCAGGTGGGACACTTCTGTAGACAGCATGTTGGTGGTTCCCTGAAAGAGTCTCTTAGGCTGGCTTTCCGTCTCCATTTCACCTAAAGATTTTACAGAAATCACGGTTTATAGACATCCCAGACGCATAAAGTTATAATATTAAAGAAAGTGTGTGATGAAAGCTGTCTTACCCTTGCGTTTGAGAGGACCCAGAATGCTGGGCCTGATGCAGTTAATCGGGCTCTGACTCCTCCTGCTGGGCAAACGTTTGATGAGAATGATATCAGCTACTTGACTTAAGATGTCATTGTTACAGCGGCAAGATGACTTTAGAAACGCACCTGAAACGGCGTGTTGGGCTGGGAACAGGGCTGGGCGTCAGACCATTACTGCTTACCAGAATTTGAAGAGAGGGAGAGAAGCACTGCTGCTCATAAAAGAGAGAAAATTATATACAATTACAACTTACCTCTCTAGTGTTTATCTGCGCTTTGTTTCCCAGTCAATGATTTATAAGCAAAACTGCATCTTTGTCTCTTGGTTACAGTGTGAGGTGTTTGGATCACTACAAATTGGAGACTTAAGGTAACACAGATCTTCACAGATAATAATAATAATAATAATAAAAAAATAATAAAAAATAAAAAACCTTTTTCCCAATCCCTCTAGTTGGCGAAGGAGCCGGAGAAACAGGCACAAAATCGATCCGTTTTGGAGAATACGATGATGATTTCTCAAGATCATTATCACTCTACAAAATAAAAAAAAAAACACCCAAATCACTCACACAATACTACAGTATCACTACCGCTAATAAACCAGTTACAGATTACGGATGCAGTGTTGGAGCGCTATACTACCAATCCAGCCTGGCCTTGAGAGACTGGTGGCCCTGTTAACTCCATGAACTTTCTCTAGCATGCTTCTGTATTCTTACCCACAAACCCACCAATCGGGGAAAGTGAAAGTGTAGCAAAAAAGCTACTGCATGCAAGCAATTATTGTGCTTGTTATTTAGTTTTGAGTTATACTTTCAATAATCTCTCTTACCAGACTAAGGCTTTCCTCCCAGGACTGGCTCATCTGCATGGCTGCCTGCACTTCTCTAGAAATATTATGGGGGGAAAACCAAAACAGGGAAGAGTAGAGCCGTTACAGAATACTGACATCTTTCCCTCTAGCCAAAGACCCGAGCCAAGCAGGCTAATAATGAACTACTAGTCAATGAAGGTTATGAACACTGGCAGCAGTCAAAAGCATGCTGTCAGCAACTGATAAATAAGAAACTGAATGGCCTGGAGGATCAGAAGACACAAGGAGAGACATGAACTCTTACCGTTCATGAGCAGTTTCCCGGTTCATCACGTCAACGCCCTCTTCCTACAAACAAGCATTCATATTACAGTCTCCATGACGATATTTTGTATCCCAAACACAAGCATAACAGCACAATAACAGCACTCTGTGACTTTGTGCATATCTAGAATGCAAAGACAGACTGTGGTACCACCAATCAGTCTCAGCTTGTACAAAAGATGGTATAGGAAACTTAATATTTTAGTATGCATTACAAATCGCATATGAATGTATATGAGAGTGGTGGGGCCGACACGATATGTAGATCTAAGTGCATAAAAACAACTTGTGACAGAGAACAAGTTGTCACGAGGAGAATTCACAAAAAGGGAAAAGGAGGAATTGTTCCTATATGGTTGAGATTTATATGCACAAATGAGCAAATAAAAATGTGTAAGAGCAAAGCAGAAATGTACAAATACTTTAAACAAAACAGCCCTCAAACTGCCGTGATTTCTTTTTGCATTGTTCCATTTTACTTGGGCACCTTTTGTGCATTTTTGTGTCACAGTGTGAGACCTCACTGGTTCCCATGACATACCTGTAACAATATATGGGATTGCATATAGCGGATGTATTTGATGATTTGAAGGTGTACCTGTTTGATCTTTTGAAGTCTTGTGCTAGGAACACGTACTGGTGAAGATGGAACCTGAAAGCATGAAACATCCAACAAATAAAATTTAAAAATACATACCAACTCATACCAACTTTTCATCAGATTATTTTAATGGCACAATTCTGGAACTTTGTACATACAATGCTCGGTCGAACAACAGTTGTGCTGTTTCTTCTGCTGCGGAGAAATTCTCTCTGAAACACCTGAGAAGCATCACTGGGAAAAAGAGAAGATAGCTTCAAAAACAGCATCTACTAAACAATTCATTTAAACACCATTGCTAGCCAATGTGTGAGTTTTATACTACCAACACAGCCTGTTCTTAAGAGACTGGTGGTCCTGTTGACTCAAGAGCATGTTATTCTAGCATGGCTGCATGTCAGTTCACCCTACCAATGAGACTGAACACCTACAACAGCCATGCGTGGTTGTGAACCCAGCAAGATGTCTACCAGCACTTCATTTTGGGCATTTAAGGCGCGTGAGAGCTCCCCATCTAGGCTGAGAACGCAACTATGATGTGCAAACATGACGCCTAGATAGGCAACAAGTCATGTTTTGAGACATTTTCAATATGTCATCTAAAAATGATTTCTCGTATATAACGCAGGAAAAGTCTGACGATGATACAACATAAAAAATGACTTTAAAACAATAAGAAATCGTCACCTCAGGCCGTTTATCATTGGTTCGCTGTTAGATCGTCTCAAGTTCCCATCGCTCTGAAGTGAAGACGGGATGTCCAGGTCCAGCTCCATCTTCTCTTGTGACATGATTCCTTGATTGTTCATAGTTGCTGTTGTTGTACTCGTACACAAGTTACAAACGTGCATATAGTTTGCAAAGCTACATCGTTGAAAGACGACGATCCTGTTGTCCCCAGCAGGCTAATATCTCATTTCATTATATGCTCATTCTGTAGAGTTTAAAACAAATCGAGGCTTTGGTTGCTCTGTAGGGTCAGTATAGGTCTGAATCAATGTCCAAGGAAAAGATCCATGGACTTCTACAGTTCAACATTCTGCCTGTACAGTGTACAGTGTCCTAAAAAAACTCCGAACCAAACTTCCGACTCGCTGGCTACAGGCTAATGTGTGAAAGGGGTTTGGCTCATGCAAACACACTATTCCTGTCCTGTTAGCTTAGCTTGATAGCACACGGCGCACAGGCACAATATGAGCAGCTATTATAAGAAACCACAAGTCTATGAACGCATATGAAATGGATGCATGAAGAGACGACACTGAAAGCACACCAGCATGGAAATTAAAATAAAGATCCCACGCTGCGATGGTTAGATTGTGAGCGCAATAATAAGAAGAACTGAAAGGACAACAATGTTAGCTAGCCAATATCATCATCTAGCTAACTAGCCTGCCGCTGGTGATGTATTGCTGGGGAAACGCTTAACGATTTAGATGAATGTAAATCACAGTTCAGGCGCGCCGATGCTATCCGACATCCTCTGTTTGCAAGACTGACAATCAGTATTTAGTTGACAAAGTTTGTAACTTATTTGCGTCAACCATAAGTTAGCGGATTCTGTTTATCTATTTTGTAGAAGCCGCAACGCACCCACAGATCAGCTAAAGGTCCCGCCCCCTCTGTGCCTACTGGTCTGACCGACGGCATCATGAACCAATCAGAAACACGATGGTTGCCGGTGTTCCTTTTGAATGGCAACCGTTCAGGCAAACAGCCAATGAAATCACACGTTGTAAATGATTTCCTTGTGCTCTGCGATCTGCGTTTGGCGCATGCGCATTGTCTAAGGGGGTCTGACTATAGATTCAACAATTTTGGGAGCTTGTACTTTGTCATACGATTTGTCGCTCACACCAATATAAAATAATTTCAATTCGAAAAAGTGAAATCAATATAGTTATATCTGTACATACGAGTCGTCAGCTACAGAGCAACTTCTGTTTTATTTTGTAACAGAATAACGCCAAAATATGCCTTAAACTCATTAATAAATAATAAATAGCTCCAAATTACTCCTATTCCTGATCCTATTTATCTCTGTATGTTTTACAACACTGTGTCATCTACTGTTGCATGGAGCCAATGGACTTGGTGTTGGTTGTTTATCTCTCACCTACTTAAGGAATTCAAGTCCCTGAATTTAGACTAACCGTAAAGGTCATTTCTGCATGTCCCAGGTCATAACTTCCCTTTCTAATGACCTTCACGTTACACTTCACTGTGTGACAACATTCTCCACCCAAAACCAATGTTGCATAAAACAGCTTTACACAGAAGACACCAGTAATGAGCAGAGTCACATGTTCCTTTAACAGCTCACTGTAAGGCCTCTGTCTGGCAACAGACAATGTATCTTTTCTCTTCTTCTAATGAGAGACACAAGATGTTGAACCAGGTGACTACAAGGTCATTACGCAGGTCAGGCGATGGCAACTTTGTCTGATTTTGTCTTTTTTTGTTGTTGTTGTTGTTGAGGGAAATCACTTAAAAAGCAACTAAAACCTACAAGGTGTTTTTAAAGATTTCCAATCTTGAGGAACATTTTGATAACAAACTGCTTAGGAAACAAATGCTCTGATAAGCAAGACAGAAAGAGTTGTTTTAAACTTGAGACACTAAGATAGTAAGGAAACAGTTATGGTAAGATAATACGAAAACAATTGCAAGGTTGAATAATAATAATTTTTTATTATAACACACTATAACAAAGTAAAAAAAGCTTGTTGATGGGACAAGCTGGTTGCTGGAAAAGGCATGACAACATCCTGAGGGGATATAGTTTGCTTTGGTAGTAAGAACGTTTCACGACACTGAGTTGCACTCCTCCTCCGTTACTCTACGGGGGATGTTGTACAGCTCACGCACCCACAAAGCTTTGCAGGAGACCATACAATGAAATTTGGTGCGTTTTTTTACATTTCGGCGCCATTTTCGATTGGACCCGAGGTAAGTTTGGATTTTTTGGGGAATTATTTTCCAGAATTTTTCCCTGCTCGTTCTCACGCTGTCAGTTTCCGCGTCGTTCATTAATTTCCGAAACGTCCGACCTTAGGAAAGAAACGGAGGGTTTAAGGCTCAGCGTTTCGCCTATTGGCGTTTAGTCGCCTTCGCTACTTTTGTGTCTTTGTTTGAAAACGCTGCCGCGGTGGAGCGCGCAAAGAAAAGTAACAAACTTTCATGCAACTTTTGTCTACATGGACACAATGTGAAAGATTGTTGATCTTGACGCGTGTCAATCAAAAGTTTGTTCTTTTATCCGTAGTTTGTGTTTAATCCGCATTTCTCGATTTATCTTCAAAGCACACGTTCTGTTTTATTATAAGTACGAAGTTGTCTATTTAGGGAACCTGTATAATCGCAACTGAGGAAACACCCCACGGTCTGTTGATATACAGTTTTCGAAGGAGGCCGGCAACAAAGTTTAACGCTAAAAATATGTTTATTTATATTTTTGTCCGATGCATTTCGACCCAGAGCTGCGTTGGTGGTTATATAGAATAAATGTGAAATTGCTGAGTAGGCAGCAGTTAACTACACCCTGTATGTGGCATCCAGCTGAATGTGCGTATG
Source organism: Ambastaia sidthimunki (assembly GCA_036877625.1). Taxonomy (NCBI): domain Eukaryota; kingdom Metazoa; phylum Chordata; class Actinopteri; order Cypriniformes; family Botiidae; genus Ambastaia; species Ambastaia sidthimunki. The sequence goes on from JAZGTK010017515.1 coordinate 8,711, forward strand.
TGTCTAAAGTTTCTCTCACCACCTCAGCTTGGCCTATAAAACGATTCCTATAACACATTTTGTTACATTCTTTTATAGTAAAATAATAATTTTATTGTTTTTGCCTTCTTTTATCTTGTGATTCATTTTAATCAATGTGTAAGTGTATTCAGCTTGCTTTTTTATCTTATAAGGTACGTTGACAACAATTTTAACTGAAAATAATTTCTATAATTTTTTTACATGTATATATTTAGTCACTTATTTTTTATTTGACTTATATTGAAAGACAGTAGAGTTTCTGTGGGACTCTACACACCAGACCTTAACATGTTGAATTGAGGATATGTCTGGTCATGTCTAACTTGGTCAGCGCTCTTTCTTTATGTGCTTAATTAGTTTGCCAACCAACAAGTATCTGTACAGAAACATTAAACTTTTTTTTATATGACGTATTGCTGAAATAAAAATCTATCAATACATATATAAAAACTAGACCGGCAGCTTTGTAATTATCTTGTGTGTATTTGCACTTTATATGTTTAATTGTTGTTTATTTAGCTTATTTCAATTGCCAATACAAAAATACAAGTTTTAATCTGTTTTCAGCAGGAAGGGCCCCTCGGATGAAAGTCTGAGGCCTATCTCGCCACAACACCCTGCTGTTCCTCTCAGACCCATCAGGGGGCCCTCGTTCTTATAATAACATGTGGAGCCACTGATAACAAAGAAATATTTCCTTAATCATACAGACACAAGCACAAATGTAACTGATATGTATAATGTTCATTTCTAAATATATCTTGTCTTTACAAGTATTAGATTAGTGTTTGTGTTAATGCAAAAATGACTTGAATAGGGAAAAAAATTGAATAGGAAATACTTCTCAAAATTACATGGTGATAGTTTAAAAGCAGAAACAACGTTATCGTTATTATCAATGCCTAATAATGGAGTATTATACACTGATGCCACAGTAAATGAGGAATTAATGTGTTTATTGCTTTATGACAAAAGCACATCATGGTGGTTGGTGGAGCTGGAGATCATGAGGGGCTAGTGGTGGACCTCTTGCTCTCTCTGTTCCTCCAGAAACATTTCGTGAACACTGCGCAAGAGAACACCAGTTTGAAGGGAATGTACTATAGCAGCACATAAATACTGGAGGTGAATGTGGTGTTATCCAGTATTACTGTTCTGCTGTAGTACGGCCTGTCAGCACTTACAGACCCCTAAGAGCTTCACCAGACCCCCACCACAGCTGACCATACCTCTGCATTTATGTGATGGAAAAACACTCGCCTTTATACTGTAGATGACAGATGCAGTGAAATAAAGACCAAAATGATGTAATTTCCTTCCCTGCACCTGGTTCTTTACACATTGTTATTTCTAAAAACATTGTTCTTGCAAAATTTACATACCCTCCATTTTGTGCAATGAGAGAGTGGCGTTTTTTTTTTTTTAGAACAGAGAGTATAGAACAGGCTTGTATTGGTGTTACAGTGAAACCATTTTACTAACAATTTAAAACATTATATTAAATAAGAAACAACTTCAGGTTTGATAGTCCAGTGTCACTGGTGGACCACATGATAACATGATTTATTAACATTGGGCAACATTAGGTCATGATTTTGACAAGAGCTGTTTGGGAAATAAGTAAATTTGGGAGAACACTCAAAACTACTTTAAATAATTTAATGAAAGAATTTAAGATTGACAGCTGAACAATAGTGAGGTCACGTTTGACATTCTTTATGATCAGTCTCATTATCTTTCCTGTAAATTACAGTATTTATATGGTAGCATAACGGATTGGATTGTCCAACTTACCATATAAGGCACCATACGATTTTCCCCCCTCTAATGTAATTAATGTAATTATAAACGAGGACTTAAGCAATTGGACAAATAAATATCTTGGCAAGAAATGAACACTGTTACAAATAAAAACAGGAAATAAAGATGTGGTATTTGGCTTTAAAATGTCAACAGGTGTAACGTGTGGTTGGAAAATCAGGTTCCCTGTTGATTTTGTAAGTACATTCATGTTAAAGCATTCAGTTGCCCACATCAACCATTTTTTAAAATAAATTCACTGATAATAATCATTAATAACAGGGCAAATATTACAGGGGTATTTTATAATGCAGTACACTGCAAACAATCTTTGGGAAATGAAATTGTTCTCCCTTTTGCCATTTGAGCAAATTCACACATTGTCCTCTTAAATACTGAATAAGCAAAGCATAACAACCTAAAAGCAGTATTCAGTATTATCAATATAAATCTTTTTTAAAACACAAGCACCTATCCATGATGTCACACACACATTATGAAAATAAATTATAAAGGGATTTTTGACCCAAATGTCAAACTGTTGTTTAAAATACACATTCTATAGAACCAAGAGCAGCAGTCTTAGGACTGTTGTCAGGTACTGAACTATGAAGTGTTTGTGGTTACTAACGTGTGCTTGAAAATCATGGGAGGCTTGTGGAGGTATAAGCGAATGTAAGGTGCATTAACAGAGCACACCTCACCAGAGACCCTGAGTGAAGGACCTGCTTACCTACGGTGAGCTGCGCTACTGTACAATACAAAATGAATATAAAATGAATAACAAAACAAATGATACACAGCTAGAGGGGGAAGTTCAGGGTTTCTCATGCTTTGTACTTCTCCTTTCCTGTTTCACTGATCACACAGATGTGCTGCAAGTCAAAGGGGAGACAAAAATGAGCAAAATGCAACACAGCCACAATGTTGAATTTCTCTAAAGAGACACGTGTCATCTTATGTATTTTGAATTTAAATTAATTCAAATTATGGACGATATGTAAAAGATTATATCTTCTGACAATTAAACATATATTTACTTACATTTAAATCCCTAAAGTACTCATTGTAGTCAAGCGCATATCCAACCACAAATTTGTCCGGAACCTCGAATCCTACAACTAGGATCAAAAGGAAACACACAACAACCTCCTGATTAAGTATTTTAAATGAGCAATTTTTACTTCATACTGCAATGGCATAAAGTGTTAGTGCGCAACCTTGTGGCTACACACAACATTGCAGTAAAATGGCGTAAAGTACTGCTCAATATGGGGAATTTTCAGTGATCAAAACAACTGACTTCAAATCCCCTTAAAAATCAATGAGCTTTAGCCTTTTAAAGCTGCTGTTGCAACCCTGACATCAAAGTACCAAACTGAAGTAATACATGATTCCAAATAAATTCCAAATAAGTACTAGTACAATAATAGTGACAATAATAAAATGATAATAATCCAAACTTAATTAAGAAGTGCATACTAAATTTATAGGTAGCCCAAAATAAAGAAAATAAGACAATGTAAAAATAAGCCTGTAATGTAATCTTACAGTCTGGTCTGTAGCCAACACTTCTCGGTGTTCTCTTTACAAGCAAACTGCAAAGACAATGAATGATTAGATATGTAAAGTATACACAGAAATACAGCTCTTAAACTCATAATATTTGCTGACATTTGTTGCACCTGTCATATATGTCCACATGTATACACA
>JAZGTK010017516.1:0-12243 GCA_036877625.1 Ambastaia sidthimunki
ATTTTTACATTGTAAGCAAATGGATTGGAATGTTGTTTTTTTGGGGGGTGGGGGGCTGTTTCTCTGGACCTCTAAAACTTTACAACAAACGCTGTATTTCTTTTGGAAAACATCCCACAAGAAAGCAGCTAGGAGATCATTTGTTCCTATGCCAGCTACAATGTTGATTTGCTTTTGCATGCATGTGAAGTGCAAAGCAGAGAAGCTCAAACACTGTAATCTCCTCTGATCAGATACATGGAGCTCAGTATGAAATGCTGTTAATGTTTAATGCCCATCCATTCGTGAAGCAGCTTTTTATAGCAGAACTGCAGAGAGTCGAGAAAAGGTTAAAATTCTAAGCAACCGGTCCAAAATTAACCCTCCTCTTGCTTTAACACGTAATGTATAAGTGTTATGCTTTTATGTGTTTATTGCATATTTTAAACGTTTTAAGTTTCATCTGCTTGCTTACTTTTCCATTGTTTTATTCCATTTTAAACACATTTGTTTACTGTAAACACATTTTACACACTTACTAAATTACAGGCTGTAATAAGTGACACTTCTATAGATTTTGTCACTATATAGAGTAATATGTCTGGTCTGTTCCCTGGTGGTTTGAGACTGGTTTGCTCATTGCTGTATTTCTGTGTGTTTTTCAGCACGTACAGGGGAGCTGATGGGAGAGTTTGGTCGGCTGTATGAGCAGCAGTACGCCGTCGCTCTCTTTAACAAGATGCGCTATGATATAGAGGGTGGGGGCGGGCCTCAGCCCCAGCTTCTGCACAGGAAGGTAAAACTCCGCCCCTTTTCTATTCCTTATGACTCTGTGCCGTTTCATAAGGCCATCATTCAAATGAAATAATGAAAGACATTAAAGGTGAATTTCTCTTATGTTCTTTGTCAGTTGCCCACTTGGGGTTTACAGGCAAATGATTTTCTTGAAATTTTCTTGAAATTTCAGATGGACTGCTCAGTGAAGATATGTAGAATAAGACATTGTATTTTTTCTGTAAAGTTGCTTTGAAACAGTTTGCATTGTGAAATGTTGTATCTGTAAATACAGCTGAATTGATTTAAATTGAAACAGCGTGTGTGTGTGTGTGTGTGTGTGTGTGTGTATGTATGTATATGAACCAGAATGAACCACCTTTACAGGTTTACATACTTTTTCTATGTACAGTATGTTTGTAAACTGCATTTGATAATTAAACAATTGAGTTAAATAAACACAATTTAAAAACTTCCAATCCTAACAGTCTCTAATCAGAGACATTAATCCTGGAGCTTGTGTTGAATTAGAACATACTTCTTATGTTTGTTTTTTTTAAATTGTAGATGCCTCTTCAGAATAAGTCCATCTTCTCAGGAGCTTTATTCCAATACCTAGAAGAAAACAAAAAATGGCGGAATCGTTTTCTTTTTATTCCTGACTCCTACAGCATCAACTATTTTGAAAACAAACAGGTAGCAGGATGTCCCTTGTTTGACAATATTTGTTTCCGTTGTTTGACAACTTTAATAAATTTCAAAATTTTTAAAATTCTGATTTGAATAGTGTCAATTTTTTTTAGCAACATTTTAAGATTTATATTTATCAGTTTGTATTCAGTTTATTTCCCCATTGTATGTCAGCATTAAATTTGCTACCCTGTTCTTTATTCACATCAGCCATTTAAAAAACACTTTGTGATCAACCAGTACTCTTCATATACAACCATATCACACAGCTACAGTCATTCTTTGAACTGTGCTGCTGTTATCGCACTTATGTCATTATTTCTTTTATTTGAGGCCCATGACAGAGGTCTGCATCCTAAAGGCACAATCAGCTGTGCTGGCTACAGGGTCCTGACCTCTATGGAAGAATATGTGGAGCTTCTCAACACCAGCCTTCCAGGTCAGTGTATGAAAGAGAATTAAAAATGAGTAAGGTGGGAAAACCTAAGGAAAGATAGGAGTTCCTAATGGAATGCGCTGGGATCAATACAAGTTAAGCTCTTTTTTCATGATGACCAGACAAAATGATATTCCATGCAAAATAAAGCAAATATAATGCACAGGCCGGTCTTCCAGGAAGTCTAAGAACGGATATGTGAAACAAATTGCATTCATGGCTGTATACATATATTGTGTATTTTAATGTTTACTGCCTGGTCCTAAATATTTATCAGTGCCTTATTGTAAAAATTAACTTATTTTTTAAACAAAAACAACTTTGTCACATAGTCATTAACCTAGAATTGAGAAACGGGAGAGGGGGTTGAGCCGGGCCCCAGATAAGAAGTAATGAAATTGGAAAAGATGAAGTGAATGAGACTGATCTTTGAACAGATGTGGTAATACTAACTGTGAAGATCTTCTTATTAGGCCATATGTCAGTAACTATTAAACCATCTGATTATGTAGCGTTTGTTTTTCAGGTGTAAAAGCTAAAGTTGGCAGTTCCCCATTCCTAAAATGCGCAACACAGTTTCCCCTCATTCTCTGGCACCCGTATGCGCGTCACTACTATTTCTGCGTGGTGACAGAGAAAGAGCAGCAAAAATGGAGCGCCGTCTTCCAGGATTGTGTCCGGCACACCAACGATGGTGAGTTTTAAGTTTATAATTTATATGATGCTTTTATCCAAAGTATCTTATACTGCAATTTAAGGTTCTATATCATTGATCAATGCATGTGATCCCTGAGGATCGAACCCATGACCTTGGGGTTGCAAGCGCCATGCTTTACCAGTTGAACACCTAAAGGAGTCTTACCCATGTTGGAAAAAAAACTGTCTGATTTTGATAGCATCCATGCCAAGTGTACAATAAAGTGTACAGTGTACACTTTAAAGTGTACACTGAGCAATAAGTGTACACTTATTGAAGTATTTATTACTTAATCGTCTGTTTTCATTATGTTTATTGCTGTTGTATTTTTGTAAGATAAAGTAGCTTTCAGACTTGTTTGTTTAACTGATGTGTAATTTTTAAAGACATCTGTGTATTAAAGAGGAAACTCAAGTGGAACCTTTGGCACTGTTGCTTGTATTCATTTGTCCTGTTTTATAATAGAAAGAATTTTAGCGCTCAAGGCTGTAAAAAGATTCTCAATGAGGTCATAGTGAACGCTGTCACATGTTGAGCTCTGACTGTTCATTCTGTACAGAGTCTGTAACTTTATATAGTGTATCACTGTCAAACATCATTCAAATGTCTCTTTCCGTGTTTGTATGTAGGACAGTTAGTTTAAACGCAGTTTGAACAGGCATTTGTTTGTTTGATTTTGTCAAGGATAATTCTGACTAGACAAAGAATGTGCAAAGACTTTAAAATACACACGCACATAAACTCACTTACAGAACTTACTGAAAAATGTACTTGTGTAAATGTTGTTGCACCATGCCTAGGGCATCCAGAAGTTTCATTGTTACTGTGAGAGTTTCAGTCTTTCATTGTCACATTTACTGATATATTTCTTGTATAGCCGCATAAACAAGAGTGCACTTGTTTATTTTAAGAGAACGATAAGCATCTGTCATTCATTTATTAGGTTTCATCATCTGCCTGGCATGCTTGCAAGGTAAGGTAACGGCAAACTTGTTTTGCTTGAAACCAAGGCCATCGTCAGATGGAACATTATCCCAGGCCCTGTGATGAGAGGAGCCCACTAATGCCCTCTTATGGCATACTGTAGCCTTCTCATTGAACCCCCACCCATACAAATATTGTCTCAGGCCCTGTAAATTTAATTGATTGTTTTAATTGGTGTCATAGTGTAAGATGGGGTCTGTTTGCATTTTGACTCGTCTGAAGTCCTTAGTAATATTCGCTTTCACTGAATGGGACTTTTACTGTGTAAAAGTTGGGTGTAAGGTTCTGTCATAGACCTCTTATGTTGGCTTCTATGGCTGTTAAAGCTGTTTTCTGTGTGCAGTCCAGATTCCAGAGTGGCCACAGCTGGGGCTGTCAACCCATAATTCAGTTTGGATGGGAGGCTGCAGAGCGGGAACACACTGCAGTGAGGGCAGTAATGGTCCTTAGGCGATTAAGGCTGTCGTGTGTGAGTGTGTGTTCTTGTCTTGGCTGAATCCCTGCTGTGTGTATTATGTTCTTTATAAAAGTATCTCCAGACCCTCATTTTCCAAACAAGGACTGGTTCAGTTCTGGATGGGTTCTGTGCTATTCATTAACCATTTTAAAGATGTTCCTCAGTATATTTTAGAGATGTTAAACTCTTTTGCTTGCTGTTTGGTAGACAGTTAGCAGTTAGTGAGGAATGTGGAAACGGTTGAGACCACTGTGTCCATTTTGAAATCTCATAATGTAATAGAATTTGATCATATTGTTCTATCACAAATACTCATTGAACTGATTAAGTGAATTTGTCTCTTGGCTTTAATGTTATAATTACTGGTGAAGTGTCAAACTAAAGTGCCCCATCATTTCCAGTGCCTGTGCTGTTTTCTGTGTTTATACAGTTCAGTTCTTGTATTAATTCTGTTTTGTAGTAACACAAATAACTTTCTTGCATTTATATTATGTAACATTGGTCTGATTCATTGGTTAAAACGTTGTTTTGTGGCTATGTGTTTGATCACCATGGCACTGTTTAGGACAAACCCTACTTTTAGGTTACATTAAAATTATATTTAAAGTGATTTATAAATGGACAGATGATTTAATTGTTCATCTGTTTTACCTGTTAGAGAAAAGTTGCCCCAGTTTGTACCTAATCAGTCTTACACGTTCAGAATAACACATTTATTATGTTATATTATGTAAGCCCTATATTGGTTAAAACCAAAATGTACAAAAGAAGTCTATTTCCCAGTTTGTTTATTTTAGAATTGTCCCCATATTGCACCCAAACCGTTGGCCTGTATTTTTTACCACATTCAGTTTAAGTGAATTTAAACCTTTCTATTTCTCTTTATTTTGTTTATACTTTCAAATTGATTTGTTAAAGCCGTTTCTTAACTTTGAACCACAAATGTGTACACTGACTCTTTGCAGATCATGTTAGAAGTATTTTAGTCAAGAAGAAAATTATAAGTGGACTCAGTATGTCTTTTTGTTGATTAAAGTATGTTAGCTGTAACATAAATCCTTTATTGTCTTCTATTACATCTGAAAGTACTTAAACAAATGAACACAATAGCTACAACTTTCGTATTTACAGCAAGACTGTCATGCTTTCAGTTTTGCTGTAAATACGAAAGTTGTAACTATTGTGTTTATTTATTTTTGTTAGTTTTGTTAGCTAAATGTGACATGAAATTGAATATATTAAATGCACAGATTAATTTGTGCAAAATAGCCCAAAAAAATGACAAAACTCTAGAATTGAGAAACATGCTGTGCTTCAATAGTGTTATGTTACTGTTTGACTTGAATCTCAGAGGAGTAAACCCAAGCATGCATGAACAGAGCTAGATCAGGGCTTGACCCCGACAAGTCTTGACATGTTTTTAATCAGCGCAATTTACGTTAACATGCACACGTTAAAACTATGTAAATTGTGCAATTTCTGTGGCACCAAACAGAGTTTGAAAAATTATGTTTAGGTTTCTAGAACACTCCCCCCACATTTGCCATTGGTCAGAAAAACAGAGAGCCCCGCCCCAAACTCACATAGTTGTTTGAGCCAATGTTGTTTTGTTGGGTTGGTTGGGATGTTCAAACAAACAGTGTAGTGTTTTCAATAATGTGGAGTCTGGTTGTCATGAACACTGTGTTTAGACTAGTGGTCCAGTATGTCCAGTATGAGACTGGAATAATTTCATGTTAATGTTTTGTTTCTCTGATCGTTGCTGTCTGGTTTCAGTAATGGAGACTTTCATGTCTGGATCTTTATAGAAGTAACACAACAGCATCTTGGCAGGTTGAAAATCCTGCAAGGATCAAAGTTTAACTTTGAGAGATCTTGTTTATGGCCGTAAAGCAGCCCACAACAAAGTAGCTGGTCTGTGATTCAGAACCAAAACAGATATTTAATGTAGGCTATGTTGTATGTGTCAGTCTCAGGATAAGGTTTTACTGGGCAACTTAAAGCAGCAGCCTGTATGGTTTACTGGCATGTTTACAAATTAATCCCATGTGGTTTATAACCCCTCCAGTGTCCAGATGCAAACATACTCTTTGAAAGTGTATTGAATGTCACTGTAAAGTGCTCGGAGTGACAACCTGATGGACAAATATGAGGAAATACCTGGAATAATTGGAATTCCTGAGCACTGAAACATGAATTTTTACACACAGTGACATGATGTCTAAAAGAGATAAAAACAGTGTTTTTCGAGCCAGGTTCTATGTTGTGCAAGATATCCAACTGATTATTGGTTTATAGTAAAATTAGGGCTGTGTGTAAAAGAAGTGTAAGGTTTTTGTAAAGTTCTGTTTTGGGACTGGAATAAGATGAGTTGTTGGTTCATTGAAGCTATGTCAGAATAAGTGATGCATAACGTTGGTCCGCCCGTTTTTACATAACTCCCCTCTGGTTCTGCCCACATGTTCATAAACATGTTTACCCATGTGTGCATGCACTCAGATACACTCAAAAACTGCTGGACTTCCTGCCTGCCCTCCACCAGCCCCCACACAGGCCCAGCCTGCTCCAACTTCCTCTCTTTGAAAGAGTTCAAACTCTTTCTCACACACACACACACACACACACACACACACACACACACACACACACACACACACAGAGGTAGGAGGTTACATTATTTTATGTGGAACATGTTGTTATTAATCCTTACATAAGAATTACATTCACACCTTCAGTGTTGGAGGTTAACAGCTGTGTTCACTGACACATGTGACTGTCATTGTTCTGCTTATAAAACTGCTTGCAGAAGCAGCTTGAATACTGTCTGTATGAGTAAGTCAAGCCCCTGTTTGATTTTGGAGATGTGAATAATGTAACCATAGTAACAGTGACGTATTATTATAGTACACGAAGATAGTGACTTTTCAGAATTGACACATCATTACTGAATAAACAAGTCCAATAATGGTATTGAATCCTTTGTGAGTTTGCAGAACCCCACATGAAAAACAACAGAAGTTGAGCCGGTACTTTAGTGATGATCATTCTGTATTTCAGTTTCAATGGACAACTAGGATTGAATTGATCTGTTCACACAGCACATGCTAACTGAACTCACTCCTAAATTACTCTGAGTGTGAGTCCTGAAGGTTTAAGGGGGGAAATAATAAGTAACATATAGTTGTAGTTTAACTGAGTAAATACACATAGAAAATATAACTGTATTTTGCATTATACTGTGTGAACAGCCAAAGATTTGCATGGCAGCTTGTAACTGAACTCAAAACAAATACCAGCAAACGTTAGACTCCTGTTTAGTCTGTTTCACAAATCAGCAGGTTCATTTCTGCATGGCACTTCAATTCTGTTGTTGCTAAGGCAGTGTTTATAGAGTTGCCGTGGTAACTGATGAAGCAGTGCTTTCTGTTAAGAGTGTGACCAAAGCAGATTAAACTCCTCTGCGGTTTAATGGTAAAAACGTTGTATGATGACTCTTCTTCTATTTATGTCATCTGTTGTTTTTCACTTCTCTAAATGTAGAGGAACTGTACAACGTTATGATGTCATTATATTCAGAAATGACATGACTGTCCATGACATTTGTCTTCTTGTAATGAGGTTAAAAAATGATGGATGGTGATGTTTGTCTTCTTTAGGACTGTCAGACGAATGTAAAGTTCAGACGCCTGCGTTCACAGATGCAGTGAGACTCTATCGGCAGGTTCATGGTCATTATGGGACCTGGGACATGATGTGTGGAACACCTCCACAGGTAAACACACACACACACACACACACACACACACACACACTAGATCTTCATTTAGAAAACACACCTGGAAAAAAGACTTGGAGCCAATGGAGGTCACAGTGATTGTTTAGGTTATAATAAAATACAGATAAAGGTCAGAGCTAAATGTGCTTCCATAGGAAGTGACCCATTTAAACTCTGTTCTCCCTGTAGGGGAGTTTTTTCTGTGTGTGTGGTGTTAGGGAATAAAAGGGCTGCTTTCCTGTTAGGGTGGATTTATAGGTGTCTGTTTGATCAACATTTTGCCCCAGCCATTGCATAATGTATAGAATGTTTATATGACATTATGTACATTTCATTAAATTATTCTTTACATGTCAAAAGTGTTGCTAGCATAAATGTTAAGATAATATTAATGGGACCTGGCTGTACAGAGAGATGTGTTTTCATTGTGCTACTGTATGAATTATATGTAAAAATTAAAGTAATAAGTATCCTTTGGTGGCTAGTAAACTGCCTCTATACCAGATAAACTGAAAAAGAAAGACTAAGTTCTTTAAAAAGTATAAAATATAAAGTTAAAATGTTCCTGTCAGTGTTCAGTCTATGTATCAACATTGTTACAGTAGTTTGGTACGAGATCCTGCTAGCAGCTTAACACAAGCACTCTTTAAGCCATTAACTTATTTACTGTTATCTCATTATCTCAGAGTTTGGATTAGACATTTTCACAACATGCCTAGCAAAGTACCCAAGAGGTTACCAAGAGGTATGTCCTGGCCTTTGATGTAATACACTAACAGAAATGCTGTATACACTAGAAGAACATTACCATAACTAGTTTAATGATATATGATTTACATCTAGAACCGTCTGGCAGTAGTAAAGGTTTTGAGTGCTTCAGGCAGCCCTGATTGCTGCTTTAATCTCCAAGGCAGCTGAGCATGATGGGAATGAAGCAACATGGCCTCCAGGCCTCTACCACCTGACTTTAACAGTGTGTGTTTGTGTGACAAAGACTTCATCTTTTCTTGATTCAGGAATGGCTGCCATGTTGCATTTTTAAAAGGAGTGTGTTAAAGTGTTGTTTTACTCCTGCGGTTTCCATCAGTTTTTTTCCCTCTCTGATCTTCTTACAGATCCTTGCCAACCTAGTGATGGAGACCCTCCTCCCTGAGATGAGAGACCTCATCACCCCCAAACTGAAGGGCAAGATGCATGAGAGACAGAGGAACTGGATGCTGGTACATCATGAGTTTTACTAGTTCCACATGGTCTCTCAGACACCAAAGAGTTCTGCAGAACCCCAACAGCTATCATTCACAAAGTTCTTCGTGTCACACACCCTTTCTTTGAATTTTGAGAATGTATTTGAGGAAAGAAAAAAGTTTATATTTGTATGTTTTTTTTAGTTGGATTAAAAAAATGGCAAAGTTTGTTGTAGTTCAAGAAATGGGATGTGTGTTTATTCTGTTCAATATACACAATCTGATCTATATAAAACAGAATCTGGTCTAGAATCTGTTGAGAAGAATCTGGACACATTTTCTTATTGTGCAGGTTTGGCTGAATAAATTCTACCAGCCAGACTGCACTCACCTACTGTCTTGTTTTTAAAGATATCAGATGCAGTGTACGGGCTGGTTCAGAGCCAAGCTCAGGCGCAGTATGAAGCAATAGTTCAGAGCTGTGAGGCAGGTCGTCCCCCACTGGAGACCACCATACGCACAGACATGGACCAGATCATCACTTCCAAAGAACATGTCACCGGCAAAATCAAAGGTGATTATTTATTGCTTGAGCCATTTATCTGGTAACACAGATAGGCGACTGTTTATCAAGAAAAATCCAACTGCCAAACATTTATCTTCTTCTATATCAGGTTTCTGGCATATTAAGTTTCTCTTATTGTGAAGAGATTATGAAGGATGACTGACAACATTTATCACATTTCCTTAAGTGTAATTGATGAATGAAGGTGATGTTTACAGAACTGTACATCTAAAACCACAGAAAATTAGAGATACCTAAAATGGCATCATTCTCCTTCAACGCATATAATCATGGCCATCGTCAAGATACAGTATTCTTTGTTTGCTTTGGTAATGTAGTTGGTAGATTTAGTTTATATGAAGTTAATATTTTTTGGGTTTAAATGGAAGGAATTTGTGTGTTTGGCTGTAGCTCTCGTGCTGCCCAAGGCAGAGAAGCTTCTGAAGGTGAGCATCCAGCCGTATATCAGCTCTATCCTGGAAGCTTTGATGGAACCCACCAGCAGAGGCTTTTTTGAGGTGCGAGACTTGTTCTTCAGGGAGCTGGTGGACATGAGCAAGAACCTTCTCAATGATGGCAACAAGGAAAAACTTGGAGAGGTAGGAAGACATGGAGGCTTTTTATCTCCCAGCATGTAAAGTGAAATTCAAAGGCCCCCATGAAATTAAAACAATCCCCATTTGCAGGCCACATATGATAGTGTAGGTTGACACTAAACATTCAATACAGCAGATAAATGCATTTTAAATATACAGTCCTTCTCTTCTAGTAAAACAGACCAAAAATATTGATGACATCCTGCACATCATTTTTGTTCTCCAAAAAAAACTCACAAACCACGGTTTATAAGGTGAAAGACAGCTCAAGCCGACCTAAATCTAAGTGGATACGGTTACAGTATATTTATTCAAAATGTTCTGTTACACTAGCTAATATGGCAAGTGTTTGAGATCAGTTCACAGGGTTTGTATTGCTTGCGTTTTTAGCTCATACCTTTTCAGCATGATCCCAACTCTTTGTCTTTGTTGTTTAGCACATGGAGAAGATCTCCATGCTTGCCTTCCATCCTGTGAAGATGCAGAGCTGCTATGAGAAGGTGGAGTCATTGAGTTTAGAGGGACTGCAGCAGAGATTCGACGTCTCCAGCCCCTCAGTGTTTGTACAGAGAGCCCAAATCCTAATGAGAGAGGTCAGTTATCTCTCTCTGTGTGTGTGTGGGTGTGTGTGTGTGTGTGTCTCTTGGGTTTGTTTTGTGGTTTTTGTTTTTGCATGTAAAACTAAATACATGCCTCACCAGAATAATGATTAATTATTGATTAATTATGAATATATATTAATAAACATTATTAATATATATTCAACAGCAGGAAAATATACTTTCAATACAGAGACTCTGATATACTAATAATTAGAGCATAGGGAAGCAGAGCAACAAGACTAAACTTGTGAAGAAAATTACCAAAACAGTGTTGATCTAACCAGTTCCCACCCTTTCTGTGTGGGGATATACACCCCCTTGTGACAACATAACAGATTAGCTTTTTGTGAAATCTTTATTTTAAAAAACAAATAGTTTAGGCATGAAGTGCTTCTGGACCTTTTGTGGATCCATTTCCATATATGAATATTTTGCAATCCTGAGAAGTTTCTCCATCTTTCACGTAGCAAATGGATGATGCAGTTTACACATTTGAGCAGCTTCTGCATCAGAGTTTGGGAGAACAAGGAGAAGACCTTTGCAAAACCGTCCAGCGCTGCCAGGATCGTGTCATCAAGGTGAAACGATACACTTGCAGTGGAACTAGTTCATTCACCCTTTTAGGTATTAAAATGTAAATGTAAGAAAATTGGATATGTAAATTTGTACTTTTATCATCTTTAGAAATTTGACTATGACAGCAGCACGGTGCGTAAGAAGTTCTTCAGAGAGGCTCTTCTACAGATCTTCATTCCCTACATGCTGAAACAGCTCTCTCCATCATGTTCTGCTGTAAGTCCTTATCTCTGTTATAGCGTTATGAATTTTAATGTTTTTTCTTTATGCCTGTATTATCTATATGTCACACTAAGAACAAAATGATTATGATTTTGTATGCAGGAACTTCCCCGTTTCCAGGAGCTCATCTTTGAGGATTTTTCTCGTTTCATTCTGGTGGAGAACATCTTTGAGGAAGTGGTGCTCCACACAGTCATGAAAGACATAATGATGGGTAAGGCACACGTCTGCTTTTAAACAGTAGATGAATGGTGTAAGTTTAGGGTGGGACTATCTGTTTGCCTGACCAATGGCAGCTGGGGGGAGTGTCTGTTTAAAAAAACAGTCTTTATTTTTGCAATTGTTTGAGAATATTGGTGCAGTAATTACATACTTTATCTCCAAACCAACACAGTAATCAACATGGCTGATCTTTTCCTTTGATGTTTACAGCTGTGAAAGAAGCAGCTGTCCAAAGAAGACACAATCTGTATAGAGACAGTATCGTACTGACCAACAGTGATCCTAATCTTCACCTGCTGGGGGAGAAACCTCCCATTGACTGGGCTGAGGAGTTTGGAGGCAACCAAGAGGAGGTGGATGGAGAAGATGTAGGAAAGGAGGGAGAAACTCCGAAGAGGCGCAGAATGAAGCAAGTGGTCTCCATGATCCAGATGGAAAGCACTGGTCCTGTGCTGGCCAATGAATCATGCCTGGAAGTGCCAGC
>JAZGTK010017517.1:0-12243 GCA_036877625.1 Ambastaia sidthimunki
GGGGGACATAGAAAGAGCAAAGAAAAGAAATGCACTGTCAAAAGTTTATTTTTTCCTGTTTTTAATGCTATTTCCCAGACTTAGCTGTGAAGGGAACTAGCTTTAACAGGCTTTACATAGCAGGGTTTTAAAACAGCTGGAAGTCTGGCCTACAGTCCTGAAGACTAATTCTCATTCTGCTAGAATCCTGAACTGCGCTGCGTTTTCCAGCTGCGTCTAAAACTCTTCTAAACTTATGAAATAAATTCCAAGCTTTCAAGCATTACAGAAAGACTGGACCTTTCAAAAAACGTACCTCAAAGATTTATGACACACGGATGCTTCAATGAAAGAACAGAATAGTGTTTCAACACAGCTAGGACCACAGCTAGTTAAATTTGTGAGACAACACACAAAAAACAGCACCATCTTACAATTAAGACCATCTTTGCTGAAGGGCACAACCTTTTGGTTACTAATCCCGAACTTACCAAGCTTACCAAGCTACACCATGCCAGAGTACAGAATTACCAGAGTGCAACCTCATGCATGCAAGCAGTCACTCCTGTTTGATGCAGTGCTAAAGCTAATAATGCATAGCAAGTGATATTTATATATATTTATCAAATGATAATGGATATTATGTACCAATATGCCAGATCCTGGTAATCTGCTACATCCTCCACATACTGGCACTCAGAACTGGCCTGCAAAGATTGATAATTGTGTCGCATATAATGCGTTCAGCACAAAACTTGTAGGCGTTTCTTCTTTGTTATGCGATCTGCATATTTTAGGTAGTGAAGCTTTTCCAAAATAACCCACAATATGCATGCAACAGCAAGTTTTAATTGAGTATATGTGCTAAAAGTAGATTTTATCAACTTTATTAGTATACTAGCCTGAAAACCTGGACTAGCATGTACCAGAAGCCACAAAACCTGGCTGCTTATTGCCGTACAGTGGAGGGCAAGTAACACGCCATATGTCAGAGTAGCTTAATTTCGTTTAGATAAGCTCCACCTTAAAGTGGTCCAGACTGGTGTGTGCGAGTGAGACCAGGCTGTGCAGTTTCAGCTTCTTGTGTTGTCTATTTCTCTGGTGGCCTCATTAACTGCATCTCCACCACCTCAGCAAAGATGCTTCGGCTGGGCTGATGCTGACAGTCATCTCGCTGTTTTGGTCCCATGCAGATGAAAACCAGTCTCATTCCCTCAAATCTGCCTCTCCTGCCGGCACGTTCAGAAAGCGTCAAACAAACCACTGAGTTTTAGATAGGAAGTCACTAAAACATTACCATTAGGCTCATCAAGCTTAGATTCGTTTGCTTGGCATTGATGCTTTTATTTTAGTCGTTTAATGAGGTACCAGCAATGCGTCAACTATTTGCTAGGGGAAACTCACTCGGGACTCTGCTTTAAGTCAACATTGTGTTATTTCCTGCCTTCCCCCTCAGAAACTTTAGCATTGTAAGTCAGTTTTCGACAGTGGTTTGCCTAAGAATTTTAAGTATTGATTTGATGACATGATTTCTTCCTTTAAGCAAGCAGAGAAAGAAACTATTAAATAAGGCACATTGTATGCAGTACCACAATACGCTAGCCAGCGTCTCCTGATAATGACTCACAAAAGACATAGCAGTATGTGGTTATCCCTCAGGAAAACCAAAGAGTATATCGACTAAGAACCACAGCGTTTTGTGCACACAAAAAATGGTGGGGGAAGATTCCCTCATCTCACACAAATCCATCCTTTGATGAACAACATCATCTACTGGCTTTCACTGCCTGATAATTGAAGCATCCAACAGAGAATATTATGCTTTGAACAGAATAATTCTGAGCTCATCAAACAGACTGTGAATCATACAGAAAAGCAGCAAATATATACAGTATGCGCACAATGCTGAATAGGAATGTAACCTTTCAGAACATTTCTGTGAAAACACGCGGATCCGTCCGTAAGAAAATGTTAACTGCTGTTGACTCATCAAATCATTTTTATCTGAACATATGCAAAAGTCATAAAGTTACCCAGCTATGAAAAGACAATATCAGAATAAAAAAGTTTTTTCTATAGTGTTTGCATTTTCCTGTATTATCTTATATATCAACAGTTATTTTTCATACTCATAACTTTGAACATTAAGGCTTCCATGTTACCTTTTTAGATGTTATATGGATAAAACTGTGAATATGAAAAATGTGATTGTAAGTAATTGTTTTACATAAAACAGCTCACTGAAAGCAAATACCATAAATGTAATGACTAATTATTGACTTTAAACATTGTTATGGGAGTCTGGGACAGAGGCTTAATTTTGTATTATATTTACAAACAACTTTAATAGACCAAGTCAAGTGGTGATTTTTCATTGAATCAGTAACATTTATGTGACTCATAGATAATAGCTACTTTCATGGTTTATGACTCACAAGACGAATCTCATTAGTGCAACAAACAAATGAAAACAAACATTTATCACCAGTTACAAGAAAAGGTCCAGCGTATTTAAGAACATCTCAGGTTATGTATGTTACTTGGTTACCTGAGAAAGGGAAAAAGACACTGTGTCAAGACTATGTGGAAGTGCTCCACGCATACCTGCTGTCTAAACGTGTCAAGAATGTCAAGAAAACAAAATCCTTGCCTGCATTTAACATCATTTGATTCAATTGTCTGAAATCTCAACTGGCCTGCAATTTGTGACCTATAAGACACTGGAGGACCAACTCTCCAGCTAAATCATGCCACACATCCAAACAATGCATGTCATTTGTGCCCCAATTGTATTGTTGTGAGACACACTTCTATAATAATAATTCATTATACAAAAGCATTTCTCTGTCTAGCTGAAGCAGTGTTGAAGAACTAGCTGAAAAACTGGCCCCCCCAAATGAGACTGGTTTCTACCAACTTATTCAATCAATGGAGTTTTGCTTCCCTCCCACTATTGCCTTTGGCTTGCTTACTGGGGGACTTCTGATATAGATATAAATATATATACAAATCCAATTACTCACAGACACATTCATTTACACATGCATTTCATAATTTAATTTCATCATATTAATGGCATGTACTCCATAACAATGTATTTTGTATTTTTCCTGTTTTTTTCCATTTATTTCTTTCATATTTTTATGCCCCTTTTATGTCTTTTATGTAGTTTTTCTAAAACTTGTCTTATAAAGCTGCTTTGAAACAATGCAAAATTGTGAGAAGTGCTGTATAAATAAACTGAAACTTGAAATAAACTCTAAACAGAAGCATGTGTGATGCAAAACACTGTTTTCCAGCTTTGATTAAGAACTGTACCATCCCGAGCTAAATGATCAGTATACGACCCAAAATTAACTTCATGTGCACCAAAAGCTATGCATTGCACAAAAATATTTCTTATTATCTCTCTTTCCCTCGAGTTACTGTCTTAGTCTCTAACCTGCAGCAGAAGAAAGCCGCCTGTTGAGTATAAAATGTGTCACTTTCGGGTAATGACCAAAATAGAAAGCAGTCTACAGATTTACTGTCTACAGCCCACCATTAGTGTTACCAATGTACAGCACATCCACAAATTGTTTTTAACCAATCATAAAAAAGATTTTTAATACCACATTTTTTCCAATTTTTGATTGGACGGCCAGGACACACGTTTAGGTGGACTCACCCCTGCTTATGCCTGGATTTATTCTCAGTTTGTACCAATGTGCACCAAGCATGATTAAAAAGTGACAGAATGTTTATTTTTGGGTGAACTGTACCTTTAAGGTCTTTACTGTTCTGAAGCGGTGATGAGAAAAATGATGCTTAGTGAGAAATATGACATAAACAAAGGAAACACAATAGAGAGCAAACAGAGATCTATAATACAGATATACAACAGACAAAATACTGACAAGGAGAATTCCATTGCCTGTCACAATCTTAAAATTGAAGATTCTGTTTTCACAAGTTTATTGAAAGAACCTTGCAATTTGGCGTTCACACAGCATCAGCAATAACCGAAATGGGGGGCTGAAAATGTTTCGCTTGCTTCTAGAGAGGTTTAGTTTCTGCATTCTTAGAATTTTACCACATACAGCACCACTCTGAGTCAAACCGAATGAGGAATTGAGAGCTGTGAGTGGCTAAAACCCTCTCAGTCTATTTATTTAATGGCCTTCTTTCATTTTGAAAGAGCTCTTTCTTGCCCTGTTCTCTTTCTCCTTTCTACCGTTGCTCTTCGTAGCTTCAGAGACGGGGTATATATGAATAAAACTTAATACTTTGACTCTCTTAATGGGGCTCTTGGCCTTCCACCTCAGTCTTTTCACGTTAGGCCACCCACCCTTCTAATTAGGGCATGTGAAAAGCTCTCAAAGTGCTGTGAAACTAGCAGGTTTGCCACAGGACTTACCCATCAGCTCAGATAGACCTAAATTCAGCCCTGATACAGCTGATAGGAAGCCATTAGGCCAAGGCTGCACTGAAAGAAACAGAGAATATAGAGAAATAAAGCCAGACAAGGAAGGTGAACCAGGGGTAGTGAAGCTATCCAAGAAGCCCTGGAAGAAGCTTTTGGAGACAGTGACTGGCAGTTAGAATTGCTGGTCTGTGTAGGTTCCTGCAATGATGCCTCAGCAGAACCAGCCTTTATGATAGGGACCGAACACAACCAATTCTGGCCCCAATTACTTTATAGTTCCCTTCTCAAAGGAGGAAGGATATAATTTAATTTAGCAGTGTTGGGGATGTATGCCGGTATATAGATAAAGTAGGAATTGGATATGGATCTACACTTGCCCTGACAACATAAAATAATGGACAAAGTTCTACGTATTCATTAAAGGACGGAAATTGATTGGCTTGATAGGATATAAAACAGTACAGCTTTCACAATGCCTCGTATCAGATGTCTATTCCTGCAAATCCCATTTGGCAGAAATGCAAATTAAATGAAAGTTAATCACCCTTTCTGAGAGCTTTTCTTCCTTGTGCTTTCATGGTGATTGATTGAAAACATAGGTACAAGGAGACGCACGGCTTTAACCTCTGAAACATCATATTTCATTTTTAATATTACATGCAACATGAACTTAGACTAATCCTGTTTATGGTCTTATTGTGAATAATTGATCAGTGCGCTGTTCTAAAGCTAAACATTAATTTTTATGACCTTTCATCAAAATATAACAACTTTTTTTTCTTTTTTGATGATGATATCAGGGCCTTGTGGGCAGGAAATAAATGTTTCTGACCAACTTCTCACCATCCTGTCAAATCCTAAAGGATCAGATCAATCCTCATGGTGATCAGTTTTCATGTCCTGATGATGAGAACTGATCCAGAAACATTTCCCTGTAAAGTGAACAGACCCACTAAATGTCTTCTTACACTACTGGGTTTATGGGGCTGGGACCCACTTTACAATTGTGTCACAGGCCCCATTATTTATAGTAGTGGCCCTGCTCACCAAACTGTACATTAATGTGTACAAAATAAGTCATGAATGTCAGTTTGCGATGTCTTTAATACACCAGACGTAACTATCCAGAATAAGTACATGTACATTCACAAAATCAGACGTCTTGTAAGAAACTACATGTATTGTGTTCATGAGTCAAACCATCACAACAGGAAATCAATATTTCAAATAGCATGCAGCCTTCAAGATTTGCAGGGTGTCTTTTGCAACAGTAAGACTAACTAGCCCCGTTGTTTCTTGACTCATTGATTTTGAAAAGGCCTATTTGACAGCAATCAGACTCCCCACACCAGGACATCATGATGATTATAAAGTTCAAAAGTTAGGAGCAGGCTTTGATGGTGAACTGAATGTGGAGTAATCTCTCCTGAATGCTTCCTCACTGATAGACGGCGTAAAATTGGGGTTGGGCGGAGGGGGTATATTCTCTGCATGAGCATGTGGCTCAGGAGATTACCGCTAGCCCACAGGAAAACGAAACAGCTTTCCTTAAATCATCTCAATATATTCGCTCCAAATATCCATGCCATCGCTTGAAAGCTTCACATGACACCCTTGACCTTTCCAGTGACCTTTAACAGCATATTGGCGCGACCTCTTTTCCGACTTGTCGTTCCATCATGCGCCATTGTTTTTCCCAACACTTTCCGTGAAGAAGATTCTTTGTACACAGTGGAACTAAAGCGTACTGATTATTTTAGGTCAAAAATCTTGAATGTGTGCCAACTTGCGGATGCCAAAGCTGTCCACCACAAAGAACATCTGGGAACTATGTGCACAGCAACTACAAGGCGTTAGGATTTATCGGGGCTTAAAATACATCCTCGCAACCTCAAGGGTGGAAACCGCTTGCTGCATAGAATTTCAGCAGATGCATGTTTAAAACATTGACAAAATGTTATTTGTTGACATTTAACCACAGAAGGTCCCAGAAGCTTCAAGCCTGACAGCCCCACCAAAAGCCTTTAAATAGTGCCAAGAACAAGATACATACATATATGCAGGAAACAAAAAACCCTTTCCAGAATCCAAGGTTTTTCAAATTCCACATTGTTTGGTACTGCTTTTATATGCACTGAGATACTGGTATTTTTCTCCAGTGCACCTTTGACAGGTGAAGCTCTCTTTGTTCGGTGGGTTTTAACATCCCTCCCCAGAGGCCTTCTCCATCTGAAATCATTGATACTGATTTCCTGGGGCTGTCATATTGATTTTTAAGATTTATGAGCAGTAGGCTCCCTCTTAGAGGACCCAGGTTTCTCGCTCCACCTGTAAGCAGTCATTTATTAAACACAGTCTTTGACAGACCTTGTCCAAACCAGCCCTGTTTCTGTATAAACTTTAAATTGAAAATGATCCAGAATATTTCTTTAAAGTCTATGGACAAAATCTGCCACAAGCTATCAGTTACCACAAGCAACATTTTTGAATGTAACTAGATTCTGCAAAGTCTATCCAATAGAATTACACTGCTGGTAAAGTTGCCACCTGGAACAGTAGTTTTACCTTAAAGTTTGTTCTTTACAGCTAATTAGATTTTTTAATGCTAAATTAACAAATTCTTAATGGAAGATAAAAGTGTATTTAAAAGATACAAATTCTAAATCTGAACTTTTGTTTTAACTGTATTGGTGTAAATTACTGTATGCATTAGCATTTATTTTTATTTATATACAATGAGGAACAAACTACAGTTATATGGTAATCAACAAAATGCCATTTTCTGTTCAAAATAACCTGTAACATTCCTATAAGCCATCCACGTATCTTAATATGCAGACTTCTATGCTACATAGTATGCACGAAGTAGTGCATCAAATAATATATTCTGTATTCATGAAACCACAGTAATAGTACCCATAAGACCTATTGCAAACATGTGTAACTAGTGGACATTTTGCTGGCCCATAAGGCCACAAGAGCTGAGTAGCCTACAGATTCAGACAAATAGTTGACTTGGTTTAAACAAGGGACATGAAATAGATGAAAAAAAAAACATATTATCGTTATTGTTAGCTAGCTAGTCAAATAAACATCAATGAGCATAATCAATATGCCATTAATATGAAAACAATTAAACGGCCACAATTTAAAAGGTCAATGCCTATCATGGTGGTATATATACTACAATACACAAAGAACATACAGTAAAGTACATTTTTCAAAAATCTAAATGTCTGGAATTTGCTTTTTATGAAAAATATCTCTAAAAATGCAACTGATTAAAAATAATGAATAAAAGTATAACTTATAAGTTTTCCAAAGTCTTCTGATTAAGAATAAAGTGTATAAACAGAACAGGAAAAACCAGAGTCTACAAGTTCAGTACAAAAGCCATGTCTGTTGAGCTCTTGGGAGTGTAATTGCTCTAATATTAGTTGCAGAGGTTTTCTGCCTCACTTGACAATGTGTTGTGCATCTGTGTAAGAAATGGCTTCAACACAGAGCTTATATGGTAACCGGTGGTCCTATCAAGAGGCGTTATTTTTAAACCTCCCACCGCTTAGCAACTGACAGCTTTAGTTTAGTGCGCGCAGATAACCAGTTGCATTCTGCTGCCCTCTTTGATGTTGGACCTGATGCACGTGGCAGGAGCCACAAGCCTGTTTTCTGCTGGAGAATCCGGACTCCTTCAATTAACTGGATTATTATTGATCGAGAAACCATGATGATCACAGGCCAGCAATGAAGGTTACCAGCCCCCTCATCATGCAAGTGTGTTACTCAGCATACTAAACCTGGACACTTCCTTTGACCAATTAAATTAGTGTTTCTTTGTGCATCTGAATATACAGAATATACACACAAATTCACAACACTTGCCCCCTGATATTGGTGCCATAAGAAGAAGAATGTTTGTCTTTAAATCAGATTGACAGCTAAACTTATTGCTTGCATAAAAGAAATACTTCCACAGCATCTTTTGGCACAGTTTTATTGATGCTTTACAACATGAGTCTTTGCACCCTGATGTAGTTAAAGAGTCGGGGTCACAAGCCTCTTCATTCAGTATTAATCATAGAGATGTTGTTTGGAGAAAGCACTGATAACTTCCAAAATTAATCTTTGTAGTTAAAATGCCAGGTTGTCAAGGCAGACCCTGTACTACTGACAGGAAGATTTGTCACTGCACTTGGTGGCCCAGTCAGTGACACAGTGATGGATTGTGGGATAGAAGGCCAGAATATCGAGGTGGGCGAATGGGGCTCAAGCATCCTACTTTTTCCATCCTTTATCAAATCTTGACTTTATTATTATGCCTCCATGTGTCATCGTCTTTTCATCTTTGATCTGTGTGTGAGAGGAGTGACATTTCTTTGTCTGTGCCCACAAACTTTTGAGGAAACCGGCCGTGCAAACTTCCTCGTTTTGATGTCCATTAAATGTGAAAATGTCAGAAGTCAGGATGGGTGAAAACAAAAGATAAGCGTTGTCAGCACAGGAAGATTGTTATCAGACGTTCCCTACACAGCAAATTCTTAAAACCAGAGGAGCAGCTTGGAAAAGGAGCTGCGGACAATGAAAATGTGATATCTACAATGGCTGTGTGACATCGCTGACAGAAAGTGTTTTTCTTCTTAGGATAATTAGTTCTCACTTACCAGCGAGGCAGCACGTCATACTTTTAGCGTCGTGCGGCTGGACCACGGTGGTTATGAATGAGGGGAGACCGCCCTACTGAGTGAGGAGGTGTCAACATTATCCACTTCATCTCAACAAAACCAAACATTGATCTAATGGTAAGATAACACAGGCTTAGTTTTTGAAAGCCACTGTTGTAGATTTTACGCTTGACTGTGTTTTATTTGAGCTTGCAACTGAAGCTGTTCTCACTGGAAAACTGAATCCTGACCTGAAATTGTTGGGGCTTTTCTCTTTTTACTAGAAAGACAAACAGAGAAAGTGCATCACCACCCACGCATCATCCCAACGTACAAATGCAACTTTAGTAGCAAAAATGTCCCTGATCGTTATTTGGAAATGCGTTTTGCCTTGCACAGGTTTTGGAAGAGGAAGGCCAACGTATATGGGGGGTGAAGCTGAATTATTTTGCTGCATTTAAAATGAAACCGGCCCTATTTGTGACATCGTAACTTTGGTCTATGTTGTACAGTCCCAAGGTTCACAATCAGAGACATTTTTACCCACCCCACACAATAACCATTTCACACAGTCCAGACATATTGCTCAGAGATATCATAACACAACAACACAAAACAAAAACTTGAAAATGCAATTAAAGGACCCCAAAATTGTCTAAATACTTCTTGTACTGTATACTGTATATACATATAGCATCACACAGCTATAGTGGCCATAGTGGTCTTTCTCATGTTGTATTTAGTTACTGTCATAACAAATGACTTCAAGGAAGACTCCACGAGTGAAGTTGTGTTTTCCTTAGAGGAGCTATTGAGGGTTTCAATGTTTGTGTGGAAGACTAGTCTGTGTTTGGCCGAGATCAGCCCCTATGGTGAGTAACATCAGAGTGACATGCCCACATCAGAAGAGGGCACTACGAATAATAACCATCACATATCAATAGCTCTTTGTGCTGTGATCCTTTGATGTGATGAGTGTGTTTGGGGGGCTTCGGGAAAACACAAGGAGAGGTTACAGTATGAATTCCTCAGTCAGGAGCAACGCAAGGATTCAGGAGAGAAGGCAAAAATAGAAACTGTCGCTGACCTAATGAATCGGAAAACAAATAAACAAGCGTGACCTGAGAGGGAAAATAAAAATGAATGAATGCGTCGGGTGGCCGCATTAATGAAGCCACAAGTGGCGTGGAGAGAGCGGTTATCATGCTGCTTTTATAAGATTGTTTTACAACACTTCTCAACCTTCAAGATGTTCATAAGCATGCAGGTTCGCAATATAAGCTGCAGCATTAGAAAAACACAGTAATTTGCATTAGGGTGAGTTATTAATCCTGAGGGTGTTTAAATAAACCAATGAGACTGAGGTTAACATGCACGCTGGAAGCTTTTCTATTTTATTTCTTTATATAAAATATTTTTAAATTAAAGACGTCTTATACACAGTGTACGTACAGTGGCTCAAAATGTATTTGAAGAGTTATAAAACTAAAATATAAACTAAATATTTGGCATGTGTTTCATAGAAAGACAGCACCAGCACAACTTTTTAAGCAGAACGTTTTTAACAATGAAAAACACAGCTTTGTTTTATCTAGATTTAGAATTAAGATTTAAGAAGGTATTTTGACACTTACTGGTTGTCAAACCTGCTAATTCACGTAATGAACTGCTGTCACTTGTGGTTTATCTGCTAAGACTGTTTGAACTTGATGGGAAATTACTTTATGCACTAAAATTACCTTGGGACAGCTTGATTAAAGAATTGCGTAATTTAATTATAATCAAAATGGTCCAGAAACATTAAGTTAGTACTTGGAAAAGTTCTAGAATCATTTGTTGGCAGATGCCACTTGATTTAATATGTTGCTTTAAATTGTATTCTATAAGATATCATACATTTTTTAATGTGAATCAAATACATTCTGGGGCCACTGTATACAGATGCAGTTCCTTTGTTTTTGCTGACTGATTGAAGACTGCATCTTCTAGACAACAGATGATTTGTATCTTCCCTGGTGATTTAAAAAAGATTTTGTTTTATGTTTCCCCAAGTTGTGTTGCTGTTTGTGAGCCCACCAGTGCATTTTAACTTTCAAACAACATGTGTCATTGCAAGCTCCCCTTAATTTGCTGTGTTTCCAGCAAAGAACAACTCTTGTAGTTCTATCTCTTCCAAAGACATAATGCGATGTTGTGATGTCGTTTCTTTAAAAGCTTCTTTATTCCCAACAGACCGTTCACAACCAGCAGAGTCGAAGCATTTGTGCGAGGGGACGGAGACGTTTCCTTTTCTATGCATGACAGTCTATCTGTGGGTTTCTGAGGGAGGGTTAAAACCCTTTTTCATGCGTCACTGCTCTTATAAAACCGACATTGCACTTATTTCTGTGTGTTCTGGTGCTGTCTGGGACCTGTCACTACACCCACCAGGTGGTCTGAGAATGGAAGACACAACGACAACAGATGCCGAGTGGTCCCATCTGTGTCAAGTGTCGGCCATCATCTGATAAATGCATGTGGGCATAACTGTTATTTTGTCACTTGCGGCTCTTTTAAAGTCTACAATATTCCACACAGTATATCTTGCAGTTATGTGTCATTGCACTACTGTAGTTTAGAATAATATATGCCCTACAGGGAGGATGTCGCTTTGGGTTACGCCTACCTGGTAGCCCCGCCCCCACATGACTTTACTTTAAACTGCTGCCAACATCTGCTGCACTTTTCGGCCTGTCAATCAAACTGACTGTGAGATGCCCTTCCGTTGCTGTCCTCTAGTGTTCGGTTCTATCTCAGTGATTCTCCGACCTGTAGGACTTCACTGCTGGATGTGATTGTGATTAATGACAGTCACGGCACAATCAGCCAAGAACCATCTTTGACCTCTAACACGGTACAAAAAGTTCCAACAAAAGCTCCAAAATGGGCAAATCTGATTTTTATGTAGTAACTAGATGATGCAGTGACCTTTCAGGCTTGTTTTAGCAGTGCACTAATTTTACATTTTCTTAGACATACAGCAGTGTTACACAATGGTCATGAGAGAGTTATTATTAAGAATCTCTACAGGAGACACTTCATACCAACCAACCTTGCATGACTCAATTCAACTCAAATGTATTTTTATGGCACTTTTTTAACAGTGTTGCATTATAGTGTTTCATAGAATGAAATAAAAAACACAGAAAACAGAAAAAT
>JAZGTK010017518.1:0-12243 GCA_036877625.1 Ambastaia sidthimunki
CCCTGCTAGTCACTTCTGCTCATTTTCAGATTAGCTACTGCAATCAAAAACACTTGAGATTCATCAGCTCATAGATTTGAGCTGGAAAACTGTCCAGCAGATGTTGTACTTTGGTTCTTGTCCTGTTTTATAATGATCGTGGACACCAGTGTTCGGAATTAGGAACATGCAAAGGTTAAAATGGGAATATCATGGAAAATAGCACTTAAAATATCTAGTAAAAGTAGTATGGATGATCTTTATGACGTACTAATGCTGTTATGTGTTTCAATCCCTTTGATATTGTTGGAATCACAATAAAGGATTTTGTGAGTAATCCGCTAAAATTTGTGAATTGAATGTCTATATTTTGCCCTGCCATATTTACCACTGGTAAATTTCTACCCAGAAAAGAGGGAACGTTCTCAGAATGTTGGCTAACAATCTTTCAAAGTAATTGAAAAGTTCTTGCAGTAACATTAGTAGAACATTATATATCATATATTAAAAACATTATTTTGAAGTTGTTAATGGTTTAAGAAATTTACAGAACAACCAAGCAATAATGTTAACACAATTTTTAAAAATGGCCATTTTGGACATTCATAGAATCATTTTTGTTACTTAATGGAAATGTTAAGGAAACGTTCTAACAACCTAACACTGTTAGCTGGGAAAAGCCTATTTGTCTCAAGTAAGACTTCTCTCTTTCTCTGCATCTTTTCTCATGTCTGTCTCTCCGCCTGTCTTTCTCTCCTGCGCGTCTGTCTGTCATTCTGATTAGAGACGGCGGGTCGTGCCACAAAAGAGAGTTACAGAACGTCTCCAAACCAGGACACACACCAAATCTCCTACTTCATGTCTCTTGAATTAAGTCATTCGCCTCTGCACAAGCAAATGTTTGCACTGAGAGTGACACCCAGGGTCATTTTTTCCTCCTAGATCAACTACAATCTAATGACTGAGGCTGGAGTGTTATGTGCGAATTGTATCACGTATAATGAAAGGCAAATGTTTCTAATTTATTGTAACATGCCTTTCAATTACAAAAAAATAAGTGTGGGGTTTGTTGCATTTTTGGTTTTGGGAAATCCCGAGGAGTTGAAACCTGGCGCGTGTGCGTGTGCTCACACGTCGCATTAACGCAGAGCTGGTAATTTAGCACTCATGTGCAAATGTTTTACAAATGTCACCAGAACCGCTGAGTTTCCACCCCTCCACCTCCAAAAACAAGAAAGAAAGAAAAAGGTGGAGAAAAATCTGAGAGATAAGAAAATAAGAAGGCCACCTACAAATTCACATTCATTTTACACTTTAGCCCACATATAACACGCAATAACAATTACATTTCTCTGACATATATTGTGATAAAGTAACACTTTATCTTATACAAATAAGAAGCAACTGTTTTACCATCTGATGGATCCTGATGGACTGCATGTGCTATAATTACAGCCATTAGACTATCAAAAATATCTTCAATTCCAACAATCTGAGTTATGTATATATAAGCAATCACAGCATTTTTTTCATTTAATAAGCCATGATCTAGTCAACTATTCTTGTGAACTAGTTATTTTGTATTACCTTGGAAGGGTGTGGGGGGGCTAGCACGAATTTTTATTAGTGACACTTTTGTGTGATACCCAACAGCCCTCAACAAACATCATTTCTGCTCTGCTTTTCATTGCTGCGTCGACCTGTGAGACATTGAGGAATGATTTTCATCTTTCTGTTTGTTTCTATGAGACATCAGACCATCATCTCTTCACTCTATAGATCATACGGCGTTGGCGGTCCCCATGGCAACTCCACATGCCGCAGTGACGCCGGTCAGTGGGCGTGGTCACGCGATGTCCCCGCCTCTCCTCCTGCTTGTCGTGGGCGGCCCCGTGTGGCTGGAAGAACGAAACACGACACCAGAAAGAGGAGGAGGAGGAGGAAAACAGGAGGAGGAAAACAGGAGGGAGGGAGAGTTGCACGGAGTGAGTGGAAAAAGAAAAAGTCCGTGGAAAGAGAGGGAGAAAAGTGGATCGATATCTTCGTCTTTCTCTCCACTCGTGTGTTTATTGCTGGTGGGCTTCGCCGTGAGTTTCAGTGTTGGGGTCTGAACATGCAACTTCGCAGGACTTCAGATCGGACACGATCTTTCTCCATCGGCACGACGCGCTCCGATTTCTGACCGCACGGCGAGTCCGTCCGGCCGCGAGGTAACGACGACCGCACGCCTCCCCCGAGCCGAGGAGAAAAAACAACAGAAGAAAAGTGCAAAGAAACC
The DNA here is from genome assembly GCA_036877625.1 of Ambastaia sidthimunki. Lineage (NCBI taxonomy): Eukaryota > Metazoa > Chordata > Actinopteri > Cypriniformes > Botiidae > Ambastaia > Ambastaia sidthimunki. The sequence continues at coordinate 2,258 of JAZGTK010017518.1, forward strand.
GAGGAGGACGGGTTGAGGGTCCGGATCGAGCCAGAAGCGGAGGAGGAAAAGTTTATAGAGGAGTTTCGTGTGCGACATTTCATCTCTCTGTCCTTCCTCGGTTAGCAAGACTGCTAACGAAGCGGCTAGACTGGCAAACATGAAGACCCCGGGCGACACGGGTGAGATTTTACCCCTCAGAAAGTCATTTAAATGTTGAGAAATGTCTGTGAACTGTTGACAGAAAGTAGAAAAGTGTGTTTTTTATGCGTTTGTGTCGCTTTAAATGAGTTTCAGTGTTTGTATGTGCAGCCGCTAATTCCTCTCATCGGCTAATCCGCTTTTTTGTTATTAACTTAAATGATTTTTACTTTATCTTGAAAAGTGTTAAAGATCATAAAGTCAGATTCGTGAGGTAAAAGTTAAGGTAAAAGGTTTCTGTGACTGGAAAAAGAGAGAAAACCGGACAGCTGACAAAGTTTTCATGACTTTAAAGTCATGTGAAATTGGCTAAAGTTGTATAAATTAACGTTGTTTAGCATTTGAATGTGTTTTAATGTGTGACTGACACATTATGTCGATGTTTTGGCTGAAGTGTAACACATTGGACACGTTTTGCACGTTGAACTTTTACAATCAAACTGTCCCCAGTTAGACAATCGTGATGTTAATCTTTTCTGCAATGTTAAACAGTTTAGTAGAGGATTTTAAACTGGTTTATAACCGGTTGTGTTGATCTAGTTTGGCATCCACCATTTGCGAGCAACTTTCAGCCATTTGGCCCAGAGAAAGTGGCAGCGCCTCTGTGTGTGTGCGGCAGGATTTTACACCAGAAATTTCCCATTTCTGCCCTGTTTTCTGCTTCCTGTTGCTTGTGATGTGGTTATATTTTGCCCAGTCGTATTTCCCAAAGTTAAAGTTTCGGGTGTCTGATGTGTCATTGGGCTCTTGTTCGTGTGCAAGTCCTGTTGTCTTTGTTTACGCTTTACTGTGGAAGTTGTTTTGGGCAACTTGACTTTTAAACAGTTTAACTTGGTTGATCTGCTTGTCAGTTAAAAAATAACCCCCAGAAATTGACTTTAAATGGCTTTAAATAACATGTGTAGGAAGAAACTGTTAATAAGAGTCATAAAACTGAGGAATACAGTAGATTAAATCTTTTATTGCAACATTTGCCGGAAAACCGCTGGATTTATAATAATGCTGTTGAGAATATTATATTTTTTGGGAGAAATGACCAGATGATGTCTTTTGGATCTCGGTTGGGTGTCTGAGCTCCACCAACGCTAAAGTCGTTCTTCTAAGCAATAAACCATTAGCTAATTCTTCCATTTGTCCTCCCCCTCATCTGGTCTCCAGTATATAAAGTAAGCCTTCATATGTGAAGCTAGAAGTTTTCCATGTTGTGTCGTGTCTGGGACTCGAGCGTGTAGGTGTGCAGAGGTTCTGTGCACACAAACTCATGTCAACACAAAACAAAGTGGTGTTTTAAAGGCTCCTCACAAACTCAGTGATCTGATCTTTGCCATTTTCATTGGTCCAGAACATCAACCCAAGAAATGCATCTTTCACTGAGATCTCTCCTGCAGTCTGTGAAGTGCATTATGTATGAATGTCATATGTTGGCAAACATGTAGGTGTAATGAGTTTCTTCTTTGCCCAGCCTTGTGGTTCATGATTGGAGAATACTTAAGTAAACAGACAGTGAAATGGGTTGCGTTAAGCGGAAATTAGGTTTATGATTAGTCCATGTGTGTATCAGATGGGTCATTTTAGGCCACGTGCACCCCACCCAAGTCACCTAGCCTTTGTGTTTTTCGAATAATAAGATTGTTCTCTTCCTTTTGAAAAGCTAATTTACCACCCAAGGGATTAATGATTCAAATAAACCAGCTGATTTACCCGCTAGTTATTAGTAGGTTTATGTATTAAAAACACTGTTTAGTATCTTAAAGGCAGAATAGATGATTTTTTTCATAGTTTATTTATTTTCATAAATATTTACATAGTTTGGATTATTGGAATAACATCAGACAGTTTTGTTTGGAATAAAACATTGACTTTTTGCTTCTCCTGCATGGACTAATGGAGGAAAAGACACACAGTTGCATGAGTTGCATCAGTTATTTGCACTTTGGCCCTGTATTTGGCCATCAACTCTTGCCCAGCTAAGCATGATATCTGTCTGTCTTGTAGGCCAGTAAGCAGACTATTTTTGGCACTTGCGTTATTCGTAATATTAACAGTTTGCCACATGTGGGTCTCACATCTGGAACCAAGCACTCTGCTGTGTGTTCCAGCTCATGATGTAAAGGGACCCACATGGGCAGTTAGCCAGCGTTGGGGGGGTAGTTAGTGCCATTATTTTTCAAAGGAGGGTCTGGGTTGGGGTGGGCTGAGTTTGGGTGTCTGTGTGTAGTTTCTATGTGGCTACAAAGGTATGAATCACTGACTTAAACTCCTACTTCTGCCTTAACCAGAAGTCAGTGAGACATGAAGCAGAAAATGCTATGCTAAATTCATTCCAGTGTGAAGTTTGTAAATGCCACTTTTAACCAGCAAACAGATGCATGCAAAAAAATGTGTTAGCCATATAGAAAGTAAAGATATTGTTTTTCTCTTATCCTGTTTTGATATTTGTAAATGACATTGTTTGTAGGCAGACAGTCTTTTTTTGCTTTTCAAGGTAACATGTCGTGGAATCAGGGTTGCTTGTCTGAGTCAGTCAGGAGGCATGTGTGTGATTGGTTGATGTTTTATGCGGCTCAGCGGATTGGCTGGGTTTCCTGGAAACACTGTATAGGCAACCATCTAACCAGCCACAGTAAGATTGTGCACTGAGGTTAGATTTACTGGCATGCATAGGATTTAAAGAGACAGTTGCACGAACTGCATTATTTGCATTTATAGAAAACACTACAAAACTTGAGTGGAGTAATATTAACTACCACATGTACACCTGGAACGGCTTTTTGTCACATCTGTACAATTTTTGGCACAAATTGTCCATTAAAAAGACACAAGTTGTTGTATTTCTATTATAAAACATGACTTTTGCCTGTGCTAAAGTTATAAAGATAAATTCCTAAGTGATTTAAGCTTTAAAGCAGCAATCTGTAACGTTTGGGTTATGAATAAACAAAAGTCAGTTATTGAGCAAGGACATGACAGATCAGTGTTTAAAACACTTTGCGATTCACATCCAATTTGATTTGGGTTTAAACTGGAATCCAGTTTGGTTTTATTTGACTTCAACACACGTAAAGAAAATGATGTAAACTCACCTGCAGTTTCGTGTTTTGAACAGAGATGGCGATAGAGAAACTTATGGATCGCGGCTTTAAAATATCCAGTGATATAGTAGGAAAGTATATTGTGAATACACGTTGTCCTTCAACATTTTGCTCCAAGGCTTTCCAGCATTCGGAGATGGATCAAATTCACTTTGACTTGAATAATATGGCATGTGTTGATTTAAAAGTGAAGGAGTTTTCTCTTCTTTTCATCTCATTTCATAAATGCAGGCCTTGCTTTCCTGTCTTTAGTCTCAGATCAATAGCTTTCTGTGCTTGATGTCTAAAGGTTTTCTCATAATACAGAAATAGATCTTTTGATGAGCAATTCCTTTTGTAAAGGTGAGCACAGCACATGTGGCGTCCGCGTTGTCTTGCCTTCCAGGATGGTCTTTGTTAGCTTTTGTAAAAGCACAAGTTTCCACAATAGTCAGTTTAAGGTTCAACTATGACTCTTTGTGTTTTCTGACCACACCTTTTCTTTAATCTGTGTTTTAAGACTCCTGTCCGCATGTCTAATGCAACGTCCACAGGTTTTGTTTGTAGCTCTGTGCCAAAACGGGCCATCAACCAAAGTTTTAGCACTACTGACTTCTGCAGTGGTGTGTCTAATAGAGACCACGGACCACAGTTTGGTGGGAGCTCTGAGGTTTTGTCGAGACTGTGGCTGACAGTTTTTCCCCTTGTGTGTGTTTGTCTGTGTGTTTGGCCGTCCCTTTGGTGTGTGTGTGTGTGTGGTCACGCTCGTGTAATAATTTGTGAGCTTTGTGAGCATACGTCCTGTGACATTTTCAGAAGCGTTCCCCTTTGGAATCTGTGCCCAGTTCTTTGGAAAAGAGGTTTTGAGAAGTTTTAAGAAGGACTGAATAGCAAGAACAGGGTGGAAATTTTTAACAGGGTTACTGTGCTGGGAAAATTCATTTGCATGTTAGCAAAAATACCAAATTAGTCTTAAACTTCCCTGAGTGCAGTTATTCGAGTAAGTAACTGAAAGAAGTAGCGATGCTACGTTTCTGTTTGTGTGAAAGTGTTTAGCTGTTTTCAGGATAGCGTAGCTTTATACTTTATCCGACATGTAGCGTCACAAAACACTATTATCACCGCATTTGACCCAGTTATATAAAACAGACTGTTTTCTAGTTTTTATTAGTTGTATTTAGTGTTTTAAATGTATTCCTTCAAACTTGGAAAGCAATCTGTTATGTTTTTGTGACAGATAAATCGTATCCTCTGGTTATAGGAAATAAATTTGTGTCTTTGAATAGTTAGTATGTTAGTATCTTGTAGCTAGCTGCTTGAAAGGGTTGTTTGACTGTAGAGTATAACTTCTCTTCCAAATTACATAAATGTGAAGTTTTCCAGCATTTCTGAATTCATTTGACACATTTAAAAGATCTTAACTTGTTCATATCTTTTAAAGACTCTTGTAGGTTCTTTTAGCTATAAATGAAAATGATTTTATGACAATTGGTCACCTTTTCCCCATAATATGATTGTAATGAAGACAAGAAGTCACTGTGTGTGTTTGTGTGTGTGTGTAACACAGTTTATTAGTGGGGCCCAGACCCCCCACATTCCTTTTTAATGGCTGCTGTCTGTGTTGCATTAAACACACACACACACACACACCATGGTACACTGAAGAAGGAGGTTCACACGTTCTTAATTCTCTGCGCTCTCTCTCTGTCTTTTGAGCTGCCATCTTTGTGGTGACGCCACTTTGACTCTCTCTAGTTTTATTTTTATGCAGTCAATTTATTTTTTGCAAGCAGATCCAGCGTTAGTAAGACTGTGTGTGTGTTTGTGTGAGAGAGACATTGATTATGACTGAGACTACATTAAGGCATCCGGGCTTCTGATCTGAGTCACGGAGGTCTGCGTGGAGGTGAGAGTGTTTTCAGAACCCGTCACTGGAGATCTAATTCCGTGTGGGCCACCTGATCGTGTGGTGGAACTTTCAGCCACTTTTGCAGAACAGTGGAAATTAGAGTATATAAATTGCGAAATATTTGCGAACCAATCGTTTTCAGTGGGATTTTTATGTCTTGTGGTGCTTAGGTGATTTCCAGCCTTTTATACCGGGCGATTTAAAGTAGAACGACCTAAAAAGTCACACTGTGGCCTCGGTGGAACATTTAGCCTAATTTGAACTCAGAATCAGAGTTAGTGGCTGTGACAGACTGACGTGTGGCTATGCAGAGTTTTGGGAGGCTTGATGTCTGTGCGCTAATGGAAAGCTTTTAAATGAAGGACCCATTAGCAGTGTAGCAGAGGCTGGACAGGTTTCTCTCCGCTGAAGTCTTGGCCCGGGGTGGGAGAGAAAACAGCGAGCGTGGAGCCGCGGCGTGTGTCGTCAGCGACTGTGTGTTCGCGTGTGCATCTGTCTGGAGGAAAATGAAAGTGAAGTCAGAGTCTAGTGTCCAAACCACAACACAGAACTTTAAAAGACGCCATCTACTGCCTTCTCCTCCTCTCCCCCACACTGTCACCGCTTTTTTCCACTCCATCACGCTCCCTCCGCTCTGATCTCGTTTCTGATTGTAGTGGCTTCGTCTTTATTCTGTTTTATTTTGACTCTCCCTCCAGTTGGGTGGCATAACAAACACATGACTCTACAGTCATTATGAGACTCCACAAATGAAAGTCTTGAAGAAACTACACAATATAAAGATCCGATATGGAGGTGTAAGGGAGAAATTCAAGTCCGCTTTCTTAAAACAGACTCTTGATTTTAATATTCATGACTAATTTGTGCACAATAGTCCCAAGAGAAGAAAAATGTTTGTGTCAGCTATCACCATTAACCAATGATACTTCAATCTTCAATGATACTTTTCAACCTTTGATTAATTGTAATTCAGACATTGTATTAGTTTTCATTCCAGATTATGAGATTGTTCCTGTCCTTTAGAAAGGTTTGTTTGCCACCCAATGGATAAGCGAGTCATCTAAACCATCTTACTGACCTGCTGGTTACAGTATTTTCTGTTTAGTTCCTTAAAGGCAGAATAGTTTTTTTTTTTAATGCTGGTTAAAAGTCTCTTCACATCCTGAAAGCAATTACTTATTGAAGTAGTCTGAATATATTTAATTACAACCTATACCTTCTGTGGAAGGTGCAAACTCCATAAAATGTTTGTCCAATCAGTGCATTCGGCCCGAACCGTTTCATTGGTGAATCATACCTGGTATGAAATTTCACTTCTCATATTCCAGGCAAATCCTGATTTATTTCTTTATAAAGTGTTTCACAGAAGTAAAATGTGTTGCAAATGCCATTTCTTTTTTACTTTAAAGGTGAGACAGAAGTTGTATCGGTTTCCTGCTGTGATTGGTCGTTAAATGGGGGAGGCTGAACACAACACACGTTGCCTCCAGGGTCCCTGTGGAGATATTCAGACACACAGTCTCCTGTCTGCCACACTCTCACATTTGTATACACACACGCATACAACCTGAGAATCACCTGGGGCCCAGATGACTGTCTCCTGGCCGGTCTTTGGGTCTAATGGTGCTTTCTTACTGTTGCTTTGGACCAATCATTGCTCTCAGCAGGGTGCCGGGGTTTGCAATCAGACAATCACGTTGACGTTTTGGGTTATCAGACGTTGCATCATTCACAAAGCATGAGCTCAGCAGTGGTGGTCTTTCCTTCAACGATGGTTCCACCCATTTCTTGAAATGCGGCAGGGTTGAATGTTGTCGCTATGACAATTACTTGTGATGTCTTTGCGACAACGTTACCCAATTCAAATGATTTTGCATAGCAGTTGAATGCCCCGCCCCTTTCCCCCATCAGCAGGTTGCTCGCACAAAGGGGAAGTCAACATCTTCAAACATGCTGTGACACATCCCTCTGTTCAATGTTTTCCTACAGATGAGAATTGGTGAGAATTTCCTTGTGCAGAATTGTCTTAAATCCTGCTTTCAACATAATGTTAATTGCAGACTGGGGATACGCCCCATTTTTTGTATGTCAGAAACTTGTGTGGTTTTGTATCGCTGCGAGGATAGGTACGGCTTTGTTGCAGCCATGTAGAAAAGTCAGTAATAGAACAGTTCTCTCTTAACTTTTAAACGAAGACAATTGGTATCAAAGCCCACAGATGGGAGGGAAAGCTACATAATTTAGTTCGGTGTCTTTCAAACGAACCAATAATAGCGAGGGACAGCGATGAGGCGAGACAGCGGATAGACATGCAGCATGTTTATTGCTCAGCAAAGTCAGTTTGGCTGCCTCGTGCATCCACAAGTTTGTTGCTGGTTTTGGCAATTCTTGAGAAGAGTTTTCCCAGCCGGTACTGCCCAACCCAGTGTAATCTGGCATGGGCAGGGCGATGGCAGTTAAAATTAGCTGCTCTGAACGAACTCTGAGCATCAAGGAGAAAATGCTGAGCTTGATTGTAGCCAGACTCAACCTGGCTGACTTCCACCTGCCCTCATACACCAGCAGGGCGAGGTTTACTTCGGTTTCCCTGAAGTCATAAGTGTTACCATGTCTTGCACACAATCTGGTTGGTTGAGGGTGTCTCCAATTTGGCCAAAATTGCTTGTTTTGTTCTTGTAAGTTCTTTTATTTTAACTCTTTAAAGCATGCACCTATTTCTAAGTAGCACTAAAAACAACGTTGACCTTTGTGACAGACTTTTTATCAGTTTTCTATGTGCATACCCTGGAACCAGAATATCTGGAACCGGAAAAATCAGGCAGATATCAGGTGGTTTTCCTTTGATCTTTCTGGAAGACTCTCGGTCCATGACTAAGTGTGAACAGAAGTGGGGGAAGGAAGAGAAATCGGTTAAAAGTTCATGTAGAAGTGGCTCCCAGCAGGAGATAAACGGGGATAAAAGCCTTTGCTCTGATAAGATATTAGAAATCCACATCTCGCTGATAAAACGTAATTCCACTATCGCCTGTGCAACCTCCGCGGTTCTGATGACTTTTGCTCAGCTGCCTGGACGAAGCTACTGAAGTGTGTGATTTAACACTCAGATGAAGAGAACACGATGGCTGGAAGTCTTTTAAGATTGAATCTTGGAGATTCCACATGGCCAGTGAATTAAAGTGCCATTTTCTGCCCCTTCTACGGTAATGTTTGTGCAGTAGTAAATCAGTTCATGTTCTTTGTGTGTTGTATTAGAGGATTAGCTTTCTTTCAGGTTAAATGTGGGAATAATTCACGTGTTGGCCACTTATCATGTAGTTTGTGCTTGTTTTGATGCTTAGAACTAAAAGCTGACTAGTACATATGATTATTTTTAAGCAGATATCTGTCATTAATTAATTTAACCCCCAAGGTGCTGCTCTGACTAGTGTTTTTTTCAGGGAAATTAACCAAGCACTTGAATTGTATTAACTGTGGGGAATGAGCTAAGTGACATTTGATTTTGCTGTACATTGTTATGTTTATTATGTGATAAAATAAGATTTTGCATTAGAAACAGAGTTGTATTGTTGTTTATTGAAGTTATCATGTTTTCATGAGCACTTTGTCTTGCAACAGGTCAGATACCCTCTACTTCAACAATTGTCATCTTCTGAGCTCTCTTTTAAAAAATTAGCATTAAGACTAGAATAAACAGCTAAAACTTTGTTTTCAGGGACAGTGTGAGAATGAAAACACCGACCAGGTTTTGGGTTTGAGACTCCTTAAATCATGTCAACAAGTAAAAAAGGTCAATTTGACAATTAGTTAATACGTGGAGATTATGTGTTGAGGTTTGTATTAAAGTTAAATGCATGTTTATGTTTCCATCACAGTTTCCACGAGACACAAGCGTAATGTTTTGCAGGCTAACGTTGGCATGTTTTTTGGTGATGCGCGCAGGCTAGCGAGTGCCGGAGCGGTTCAGTGGATCTGCACGGGCCTGTTGGTAAGGATCGTTTGGCAGGCAGCCGTCGCATGCTGCTCCTCATGTTCGACAGTCCTCACATAGCAGGAAAATTGGCCCAGAAACGCGCCCTGCCTGACCATTTATGGTTGATTTAATCACATCCCTACTAGGAACTCCCCTGTGACGCGTCTGGTTTCTGTCTGGGCAGAGTTGGCCGTCGCTCCGCGGCGTCGCGGACATCTGGAGCCCTGTCTCTACCGCCTTGTGCCGGTAACTGGAGTTTTTGGTCTCGCTGGTGTTGACATGAAGATTGTAGACATGAAAATAACAGCTACTAGATGTTTAGCTTACGAAGCCACAGCTGTGAAAGTATTAGACATAGCTAATGTCTTCTCCTTGGCGACGGTGTTTGGGGCACAAGGCGTACTTCAGCGTCTGCTTGGGTGGGAAATACCCTCGAGGTGTCACATGGGTGGCAAAATGACCTAGAGGTTTCCGTAACGTACAGGATAAAACACATACTAACATAATCAAACACTTAATCCCTTTTGCCCTTCGTTCTTTCGTGTTTGCGTTAATATGTTCCCAAAACACCTGAGTGTGGAACCCTAAGTGTGGAATATCAAGTACTTCACATGAAGAAGACAGATTGTATACATACCAGTATTGTGACTAGTGTAGACCGTTAGCACCGGTTACTGATTGTGTTGTTCTCATACTGTTGGTATAGTGGAGTTTACCTTTGCAGGAAAAACTATGTAGAATTGTAGAACGTTCAATGGTGTTGTTTGTTTTGTAATTGTGTTTATAAACCGTGTTTACCATTGTTTACCATTACCAAACTCTACTGGTTTAAATTTCAGAAGGAGAACAACTAGTT
>JAZGTK010017519.1:0-12243 GCA_036877625.1 Ambastaia sidthimunki
CATCCACAAAAGAAATACCTTCAGCTACTGGAGGAGAATTAACTAGCTTACATACACAAACCACTGGTGCCTTTACATTTTCACCATCATCTTCTACAGAAGAGAAACCAACATCAGAATTCCATTCATCCACAAAAGAAATACCTTCAACTAGTGAAAGAGAATCAACCACACAAAAGATTAAAACCACAGCATCCTCTGCATTCTCACAATCTTCTACAAGAGAAGAAAACAATACATCGTTCACATCATCCACATCAGACATCATTTTAACTACTGTAGGGGAATCAACAACCCAACAGACTCAAACTTCTGTTACCTCTGCTTCTTCACCTTCTTCAGTAACAGAAGAGTTCACTTCATCCACAACAGAAATACCTTTAACTGCTGCAGGAGGACCATCAACTCTTCAGTCACAAACCACTGCTACCTCTGCATTTTTACCATCTTCTACCACAGAATGGAAAAGTACACTAATCACTTCACCCATAACAGATAAACATTTAACTAGTGCAGGAGAATCAACAATTCAACAGTTTCCAACAACAGGTATCGCTACGTCATTATCTTCTAGTACAAAAGAAAATAATACATCAGAATTCACTTCATTCACTGGTACCTCTGCAACATCCTCATCTACTACAGAAAGAACTAATACTTCACTATTTACTTCATCCTTTAATTCAATACCTTCAACTAGTACAGGCAAATCATCAAGCTTGCAGACTCAAGCCTCTACAGCTTCTGCATCATCACAGTCAAGTCGTTCAACATTTCAAACATTGGCAACCATCAGCACTATTTCATCTAAATCAGCTACCCCACCCAGCACAACCTTCTCTAATCACACATCACTGCAAACAGCCCAAACTTCATCATCAACAACTAAACGTCCCGCATCTACAACAACTTCCGCTTCAATTTTAACGCCCCAACCGTGTCTGGAATGCCAGTGTAACGGCTCTCCGTGTATTTTTAATCAGACATCTGGAAAATGTCAATGTCAATGCAAACCCCATACCTTTGGAGATTCCTGTAATTTTGCATCTGGCACTTCCCCAGTTACATTTTGTGAGTATTTATCATACTTTTCTGAAATTATGATAATTAGATTGTATGTTCTCCATTGCAAATAGTGATATTCTGACAATGGTTTCCCCACTATTTTATTCACACAAGTCTGTTCTTATTCTGCATGTTTTTAAGCGAAAGAAACTTAGTTGTGTACAGTAAGTGTAAACTAACTCTAGATTTGAAAAGATTTATAATTTGCTAAAATACTGAAGTTACATGTGGTTTTATTGCAGCTGGATTCATCCCCACAAGGAATGCAAGTATCTCTCTAAGAATTATGATGGAGTATCTTCCAGAATACAGCAATACAAATTCTCCCAAGTACAAACATTTAACTGCCATCTTAAAACATGAGGTACTTTGTCTTCTTTCTTTGAGATACTTTACGAACATCTTTTACCTCACATTTGTATTTCTATAATTTTCATTATGTGCCATATGTGGACGCTATTCAAACAGAATGATTTAACAAATGAAGTGCAGTTCAACAACAGGGAAAATAATCGACTGCAGATGTTTGTAGATTCAAAACAAACAACGTCAACACAACATTTACACAACACACAGCAACATTTCAGCTGCACATAAACACACGATCAGTGCAAAGCGTTCCACGCAACTGACCTCCAGTGAAAGTGTCTCCGATCAACATCTGATGTGTGTCAAGTCCATACTTGAGTTTAGGTGAAACTAACAGATAAAACTACAGGATGAGCGATTGTTAGTGTTATAACAGTGACATGTGAGTGTTAACTGAGCTGAAGATGTCAGAATGAACACAACACGTGTGCGGACGTTAAACACGAGCGCGTCCCGATCCATCCATCTGTGCGCTCACTTCTGCACTATATAGTGTGTAGTATAGAGGACGCATTAAAACAGTACGCGAAATACTGGCATAGTCCACACCAGAAAACAACACCTTTAAAAGTTTGATGAATTTTACCCCTTGCTTTTTAACAGCCATAAATAATATGATTTATTTAAACTTACATTAATCATTTTTTTGGTGAAAATATTGGAGTGCATAGTGAAGCCCTTCATGTGGTAATTATAGTTATTATTCATACATGCTGTAATATTTAAGAGTTTAAAATGTTGAGAATATTTCATTATTTATTATCTGGACAGATTTCAATGCTCTGCAGGACAGCGGATGCACAGAACTTTAAAGAAGTGAACATTCTTAAGCTACAGTAAGATGCACTTATAAAAAACACTTTAAACAAGTCTTATGAATAAAGTGTTATGTATTAATATTTTGGGTTTCTCTAGTCAAGGAAGCGTTGTTGCTGAAAGTATGGCAGTATATAACTATCCCAACAATGACTCACAAATTAACTTCCTAAATCAACATCTGGGACGCAGACTGGAAAACATCTTTAATGACTCAGATTCCCTCAGAAACCTCAGTGCAGCTCTTGGCAATGTTTCCATTCAAAATGCCAAAATTATCATGCAGCCAGTTAAAATATCAAGTAAGTTCTTATTCTGGAAATATGTATCTTTTATTAATCAAACAATATCTTCTTCAAAAGAATTTGCATTTATTTGAGATAATCAGGATAATGAACATGACTGTTTTATTTCACAATTGTTTGGTTAATATAGAGAGCCAAGTAAAGCTTCAAATGTTTTGTATTGTTTAAACTCTTTTTCTTTTACCTTTTTGTTATCCTTGTTGTGTGAGTAGATATTTCAGACCTACAGCCGTATATGCGCTGCACTGTGGAATTTGCAAACTTCACAGAGATGATTGTAAATGAAGAATGGGTGTGTGTTGGACCCTGTCAAAAAAATCTCAACTTCTGCAATAAACATGGCCAGTGCATTAATGAGAGAAATGGACCACAATGCAAGTCAGTTCAAATTTGAATTTTATATAGCAAATAATACATTTTCATGAGGAAAATATAAAAACTATTGTATAACTATAAAACAATGTTAAACTAATGTAAAACTATTTAAAGAAACGTTTTTCAAAACTGCTGGTTCTTTCCTCATCTTTGTTTAATTGTCCAGGTGTGATGGTTCTAACTTCGAGCAGTATTATGGGTCACAGTGTGAGCTTTACCGCAGAGGGGCTGGTTTCTATGCTGTTCTGTTTGGAAGTTTATCAGCTTTTGTTCTGCTTCTCATTATTCTGGTTCTGATAATTGTGGTTCTGTTTAGAGCCAACAGGTCAGTAGAACTGCTTTTATGATCGAAACATTCAAAGACCAAAACAAATCCTGAACTGATCTGATTTTTGATGGTCACTCGCAGCAGGACGCCAACCAGAAGAAGGTTTTCACTATTTGGTGACGACTTCTTTGATTTTTCATCAAAAGGTTTGCTTGCTTTTGTTGCTGTGAGGATGTTAGTGGTTATTTCTCAGCAATAATAACACACTCAACCATCAGAAATGATCTGACAACAAGATTAAATGTTGACGTTTCATTGCAGCATCTAGTGATAAGTATGTTCTGCATCAAAATCTTTCCGTCCCAGAAGATGCAGCAACTGGGATCTTTAGATTTTACCATGAAAATGCATTTGTGAGGTAAGATGAGCAGAGCATTTATTATTTATTTCAACATTTGGAGACAGAGAAAGCAATACTTGAATCAACTGTAAAAGTAACTACGATCAAATTTAATGCTGCTGGCTTTGATACTGTAATAAAACTGTGTAAAATTCTTACAAATGACTAAATGTATTATTTACTTAATTAATTTCTAATTACTAAAATCATATTAATGATTTTTTTTGGTTATTTAAACGTTTTTCTCATTTCTCTGTTTGTTTCCACACGTGAAGACCAGAGCAGCAGGATGCATGAATGAACAAAGATGAAGATTATTTATCTTACACTGAAGTGTGTGTGTGTGTGTGTGTGTGTGGTGTGTGGTGTGTGTGTGTGTAACCTCAGGGAACCAACATAATGTGTCCTTTAATTTTACATACATGCTTTCATTCAGTCTTATATTATATAAGATTATATATAAAATTATATTATATTGATTTTGCATTGTTTAAAATTTCTCTTATAAAATAATTGTTTTAGATGATTGTTTTTTCTGTTTTATTGTTTAAATCTAATTTCTAATCTATGTAGAGTTTTAATTAGTATATGTAGTACAATCTGTATATAAATGTTTTGTATTGTAATGTTTGTATTTGTTGGTAAATATTTATACAGTATTTTTGACTTTTGAGAAGGGTGTTTTAATGCACTAATGTTCTGCTTTCACATTCTTGTGTTTGAGTTAAGTGTGGTACTAACAACCTTTTGCTACTAAATTTATTTTATTACCAAACTTTGTTGTTTTTTATTTATAAGAAAGTAGCTGAAGACTTTGCTTCAGAAATCTCTCAAATGAGGTAAATTAACAATCTGGTACTGGCTGCATTTATGACGGTGATTTACACAGTTTGTGCAGATGAGGGACATGAATAAAGTTTGACAAACACACTTGCAATAAGCTTATTGTACTACAGGGGGCAGTAGTGGTGCATTTATATTAATGTTAGTCCCTTATTAAAAGTCTTGCTTAGTGACTTTTCAATATGATATACATATTCCTTTATATGTAATTGTGCTGAATTAACTGTTTTCAAAGTGTATTTATTTACTAAGTAACTATAGATTTGTCACAACTCTTTAGATCAAACTTCACATTTTCCTTTTACTAAAAATGAAACAATGGTTTGTGTAGATTAAACCATGCATTGACATCCTTAACTGAGGAGTCATAAAATAAATAATCTTCTTTCATTTTAAAACTGATAATAAGTTATTTTTTTACAGGCAGGGTTAGGTGTGAGTTAGGGCTAGTCTATAGTAATTATAAATAATTTTATATAGAAGTCTATAGTATGCCCTCATTTAGAAGTAAACTTTGCCTGTGTGTTTTCATAGGACTGACAGATAATAAACCTTTATTTGTGTTACATTACACAGTCATCTAATCTGAAAACTGGTTTGCTTTTTTTGGCCCTTAATGTATGTGGTTCTACCATCTTCATTTCCTCTCTTTTGTCTTGTGATTGGGCTGCCATTCATCAGGAAGTTTATCTTTCAAGAGTTGAATTACTGGTTTGCAGTGAGTCATTTCTGTTTCACAGGCTCAGTTAAGGTGAATCAACTTAAAATATCTCTTTTTAAGATTTTTCTGTGTCATTTTTCTAGGACATATTTTACAATTGTCTCCTGATCAAGATTATACGTTACAAAACAGCAAAAAATGCAGAAAACATCTTTATTGTCTCCTGCTACCCAGTGCAAATCATGATTAATAAACACAATTTTAATAAAGTATTAAAAGTCTTTTAAATGCTAAAACTAAGTTTGTCCCTCATTCAGATAAAGGGTAAATGTAACTGAAAAAGAATTGCATGACCTCATTTCCTGTAATGAGGAATAATTGAACTAAATTTGTGTAGCTGAAGTTAATGGGTTAGAAGTGTATAGATTTTGTTCAGAGGTGTTTTGAAGAAGGTACAAAAGGTTAAAGAGGGACAACAGACCACAAGACATGTTAGCTGATCAGTGGTGCATGTTAGATTCAGTGTTTAAATGATGAAGCACTTTAGGACATATAGGAAACTAATTTTATTGCTTAGTTTAATCCAGGCAAGATTTAATAATAAAGAGAGCAGAGAAACAGCATTTCAGCAAAGCAGAAAATACCTGTGTGAGTAATTCACGTTTGATAGATGTGTCTGTAATGCTGTTCTGAGACATGCGTCCCTTACCCACAAACCAATCCATCAGCTTTATAATGACAACCCCAGAACTGATCCAAGATCAGTTTTAAAGCACTAAACTATAGTTCACCTTCCTGCTGTCTGGAGCAAGGCCAGAAGTAATGAGGCAGAGCACACGGGCGTGGAGGTGATAAAACAGGCAAAACAGCTACAATATCTTTGTGTTCCAGAGAGATAGGACATACAATACAACAGAACATCAGATAAAGACCAGCTTGATTTATAAATAAGTCCATTTATTTTTTATTACCTTAGAGGATACAATACACTAAGCATTATTCAGTTTTGGGTAAGAGGACAATGTTAAATACTTTTACACATCACAACATACTGTTTTCTCAGTGCACTTTGCTTTATATATATATATATATTTTCATATGTATACCACAGCAGAGATGTCTGTTTCTTCTGTTTCTTCTTGAACTTGCCTTCATTTTTTCCAAGTAAGACATAGTGACAGATTAAATAAAACAACTTAGAATGTAAACATTTCCTGATACACAACCTGGTAAAATAAAGAGAAAATAAAAATGTGGTATCAGAGGAGTTCAAATCCCTTCATAAGGTGGAGAGTTCTTCTTGACCTCAAA
The DNA here is from genome assembly GCA_036877625.1 of Ambastaia sidthimunki. Classification (NCBI taxonomy): domain Eukaryota; kingdom Metazoa; phylum Chordata; class Actinopteri; order Cypriniformes; family Botiidae; genus Ambastaia; species Ambastaia sidthimunki. The sequence continues at coordinate 6,414 of JAZGTK010017519.1, forward strand.
GCTTTTAGATTGGAATGGCACCTGCTACATTTACTGAGTGAAAACACAGAATATTAAAACATCTCATTCACCAGCGGCTGAAGTCTCTGACGTCCACACCCACTGTGATCACGTCTGACAGGAAACACATACAGTAACCAGGAGATCGGCCAGCGCATGGACTTTAACTCCACACGGCACTTAAAAACAGTCAAAGACTTGCGTTTCATTGAGGAAGTGTTTTAAACTGACCATTTCAAACATTTTCCAGTACGGCCTCATGTACAGTTAAATACAGTGTCAAAGATTGTATATTGTATTTGCAGAGTCTTTGTAATCCACAGTATTTAAGAAGAACTAGAACGATTATGGGAGGTAGTAGTTGAGAAAATCCTATTCCAGACAATAGCTCACAGCTTCACGTGGAGACAGCAGTATAAAAGAGGACAGAAACACATTCACAGGTTTCACAAGTATTGCCTTTTTGTGCAACAAAGAACTCTACACATTATACCTCAGTGAGAGACCAGGCACTGCAAATACTCCACTCAAACTTTCAGCTGCGTCTTAAGCAGCTTATAAAGGCTTAAAAGCAGGTGCCAAAAATTGGGCAATGTAACACATTCAGCTCTCCTGTATCACTCACACACACACCATTCAGAACAGAAAAGCAAAACTCTGACTGTTCCTATGTAACACAAACTCAAGACCACAAGATGTACAGACAGACCACAAACAAAACACACAAACACAAGTGTTCTGACAAAAGCTGGGAGCATTAGTCTAACAGAAAAACCGCTATGTGTGCGTGTGTGAGGTGTCATGTCGCACGCAATAGTCGTAGATGGAATACCCTTCATTTTACACACTGGCCTCAAAAAATGGTGGGCCATTTTATACTTCATATGTGGACGAAAACACAAATTTATAGAAGCATTACTGACCCTAAGTCCCAATGATCAGACACAAAATCACAAAAGCTCTGAGATACAAAAATAATCTTCAATGCGATATAAAATAAGACTCAAAAACACTGAAGTATAACGGTACCAGACCAGCTAATACCAAACAACTGCACCACGTTAATTCAACACTTTTCACATTACACTGAAATACAAAACATAAAAATAGATTCTGAGCTCATCTAAGAGCCTTGAACTGTCAGAACTGTTTCCATTTTGAGAGCAAAAAAGAATTCCCAATAACTGCAATTTGTCCGTAACGCTGCTGTAATTTACAGAGCGCAAACTAACAATAACAAGTTCTCAGTGTCACTGAACAACACACACAAGTCATGGCTCACTCCTCACACGTCTGCTAGTTTTATACAAAGTCTATTTGACGTGTTGTTTTCCTTTTACTTTGACAGTCCCAGTTCAAACTTGAATCGGAGGCATCAGTACCTCGACTGTCCGTTAAATACTTCTCATGTCTGTCCAGGTACGCTGGGCGCTGGGGCAAAAGGAAGTAATGTGTGGAACTGGCTTTCTGGCCATTTTCCATGATAGGCAGAATGCACGGCGAGCCTTCACTATTCTGTCGCTGCAAAACACGACTAACGTATTTGGGGTCTGGGGCAAAGCTTTGGGTAGGGGGCATGATCCCATTGAGGTAAACGGGGAGGCTCCTGGGGCTGGGGGTACGGGAATTACCCCCAGATAAAGGTTCTCTAGGGGGGATTTTAGGAGGACTGTCCTCATCGCTGTTGGCCCCCAATGAGACTTCAGCTGACCGGCGGCGGTAATCTACAGTCTTGATTGGCCGTGGAGGAATTGGAACTCTGGGAGGCACTTCTGGTTTATCCGGGTCTTGCGTGTTCCAATGTTGAGCGGATAGTCGGAGAGAGGTGGGTTTGTTAAAGCAGCCAGCAGGGCCAGAATGCCAGCGCCGCAGCTTCCTTTGCGTGCGTTCCTGCTGTCGCAGACAACTCTGCTGTTGCAGCTGATGATGGTCGTGGAGCTCCTGATCACACTGTTTGGTTTCCTGCTCCAGTCTCTGCTTATGTGGATGCGGCTGCGCCTGTGGCTGCGGCTGCGACTGCTGTTGGGGTATTGGACCTTCATAGTAGGCGTAGTTAATCTGTCCACAGCGCCTGAAACTCCGCCTGCTGGGCATTCCATAGCGGAATGGAGAGTGTTTGGAACAAGTTTCAGACACTAAGCAGCAACTGTCATCCCCATTGAAGAACTCGACCTCACTGTCCGTTGACTGATCCGGGGAAAGCTCAGCTGAGCCAGGAATAGGAGGGAGGGGCTTGGTAACTCGGCTGGGCGTTTGTGGAGGGCTGTTGTGGTCCGACACCGTAAGACGTTGAAAGCAAGGAACCACTTGGTCATCTTCAGCACGCTCTGCACACAGGGTGAAGTGAGGTGGTTTTGTTTTTTTGGGAGGTAAGGGCTGACCTCCTAGGCTGTTTGGAGTTTGAAGACAAGCTTGTTCTGTTTAAACAGGAAGACACACAATTAGCCTTTAATAAAAAAAACATTCGTCATAAAATTCGTCTATTCCAGTTTAAAAGTCAATCACAGGTCAATTTTCTGGACAGGATAAATGCTTTGGTGCTTTTAACATTTCTCTGTCTGAGCAGCCTGACCCTGCAGTACACCCTCAACCAATTGCATGAGTTTGGGGTGCAACTATGCATAAGTGGGCAAAATGCATAAGAAACAGATTTAAAGGGGACATACTGCTCACCAAATCCCAGCCAGGGTACAAGAACACCTGTGAGCCTTTTCAGCCAAACACAGAGCAGGTTTTGTGCCTTTGAAAGCTAGCTTTGCTACCCGTGTACAAAACTAAAGGAAGGGGGCGGTCTATATAAAGAGACTATATGTGGCTCAGAGGTCTTATTTAAACAGCTCAATATTTATGTAGAGACCAGCTAATGAAATGGCTTACTGGACGTCACAGTTTCAGACTCTGGCAGCCCATAACAAACTGGCTTCATGTTTTTAGCTTTTCTGAGCTGGAAAACACTCCACAAACTAAATACAAAACAAGCTAAAATATGTAAAATTTTATCTGATGACCCTTTAAAAACATGTCATTATTTTTGCGTTTTTGCGTTTTTTATGCTGCTAGTTTTACACACTGTCACAAACCTTTAAGTTAATGATTCCAACCCGGACATTTAACACTACACATACGAAGACTAAAATCTTTGCATCACTTCTGATGCATCCATTGAGAACATGGTTGTGTTGTCCTGATTTTTCACCCTTTAGAACACTTAAAAACAAAAAAGCAAAAATAAAACAAAAGAAGCAAAAGAAGGAAAACACTTGCTGTTCTCACCTGAGAAAGACGACAGCACTTGTTTCTGGGACTGAAGTTTATAATCCATAGAGGCATCAAGGGCGAAATACAAACTGAAGTTGAGAAACAGAAAAGCCAAGTCTTCAAACACACCGGCACACAAATCCAAACACATGCAACAAATGCTGCACACAGACTATTTCCTGTTTTCTTCTTCAGTCATGCAGTGGATGTCCTCAGTCTTATAAAGTAAATCCATTTTCAGCTAAACACGTGAAACATCTGTGTGATACTGCCGCACTCACTTGTGTAGGTCATGGTATTTCCAAGAGGGTTTAGCTCCAGCCATGCTATGCCAACAGCTGCCCCGCAGGAGAAGACTTTGTGTGGGCAAACAGAACTCCTGGGCAGTCAGGCCTGCAGTGGACATGCTCCAGCTGCAGTCGGTTCGCATTCAGGCCGGGAAATTCTCCTCGGGTGCTGGCCTGCACCTGAAACAAGCATGAGAGGACAAGAGTGAAAACACGGACAACAAACACAAATGACGGCTTATTAAAAACTGAAGTGTTGCTTTAAAACAGCAACAACATCAAAGGAGAAAAAAATCAGGACTTCAGTCTTTCAGTTCTGAAAAAATCAGTCATGTTCAGGTTTCAGAAGAGATCTCCGTTACCTCAGAAATATTTCTGATGCCAAGATCACAAAGTCTGCTATCAAAAGTCAGATTTCAAAATATTTTATCAAGCTTTTTCAAGGCCAAATTCTTTGAGCAATGTATGTATTAACTCCATATTCCTACAGTCCCTCAACTATTTTCTCAATTGTGTCCATGGTTTCAATTGAAAAAATCTGACAAAGCTGAAACATGACTTGTGTTTATTTAGAAGTTGCTCTTTCATAGATGTATTTTTGAAGTTGTTTGTTTTTCATACATGTACAACATTCTGAAGAAACACTGACAGCATCTATACAGTATCTCAGTGGGTTCTGGTGTTGCTCTAGAAGCATCTCTGTTTTATTGGACATTTTGCCTAGCTGTTTATCAGCTGTGTGTTCTGGGCTGTTGCCACACTATCCAGAATATCTCCTACACGCAGTCAGCCAAAAGCCTGCAGTTACTGCGACCATGTGCATGAAAATCCAGCTGCGCTCTTGCAGAAGAGAACATTGAGCACGTTCTGCTGAACTTCACAGTCTGTGGTGTGACAAGCGTTCAGTTGACAGAACTAAACTGCACTTATGCTCCAAAGCCGCAGGACAGTGACCAAACCTCATCACAACACACAAGTACAAACCACAAAAGTCTGTGCAAAAGTTTTATTTCATTTGCAAGGCAGAAAACAATTCCTTTCATGAAGGATCTACTACAACACACACATTCAACAGATGAAACATTTCACTGTAATTTTGTTTGTTGCACAAATGCTTTCAGGTACAAAGACTTCAGAATGAAGGTAAATACAATCTGTGCAGGAGGAAGTAATCCAATATCAAACTTTAGCCTATAAGCAAATAAATCTTGAATTTCTTGCCTTAGGAACACAAGTGAGGGAAACAGCTGAAGCATTTGGTGTAACACTAGAGAGTGAGCAGCAGCTGTCAGAGGTGATATCTAAAGTAAACGTTTGTAAAACGTTCTGAGAAACCAGATTTACACCCCTGAGAACTTAGAGTTTAACATGGTGTTTGCTTACAAACATTCATCACATTCACTCGCTGCTGAACTGCAACATTTCCACAGTCTTCTAGTGATGCAAACAACACGTGCAGCATGCACCAGCTAACAGTTTACTGCAGCACTGCAGGACGTGCAGGATTCAGAGTCATATGTAACAGGTGATGCACGACTGCATTAACAGCATATATTATATATCATACATTTCAACAGATAAGGACATATATTGCCTTATGACTAGTGAAAGGCAACGAGTTCATATAATCTGAGTGTCTTAACTTTTCCTACTACAATGTCCAGCCGATGTCATTCTATAAACAGTTTCGTCTGGGTCGATTAGTTCAGCAGGGACACGCATTTCCGTCGACCATCCCTGATCCGCTCATAAATGCAGCCAGTCAATGCGGCGTGAAGGCTTTGGACGTTGGAAACGGTCACTATGAGCACACACGCAACCTGATCTATTATAAAGAACCTCCCAGGACAAGAACTTCCTCTCGCAACAGGTGCAAGATGGACAGACTTCCTACAGCTCAGATATTTCTCAATGCGTGCAGAAGACAATGCGTAAACAAAACATGCCAAATGTGTTCAGTCTGGTGTAAACAATATACGACATGCTTTCAAACTAACACAAACTGATTGTACAAATGCAATATGTCTTTGTGTGTCCCAGAAGCATAAAGACAATTTCATCTCACAAAACCCTTCCTGTCACATTTCAAACACAATTTCAATTTTATTTCTACAACACTTTTCCCAGTGAGCAGCCACAACACAGCTTTACACAAAACACACACGCGCATTTCAGGAGCTTCACAATTACTGCATTGTGATATTATTTTAATAACCATTCTGCACATTTTTCCCTCCATATATTTACTGTATGTTCTCTGGATGCTTTGATTTTGAGAATGATAC